>CM059787.1:2560000-2585000 GCA_030435695.1 Brachymystax lenok tsinlingensis | reverse complement strand
ATTCTTCTACATGTCCAGAGGAAAACTACAAACAATGCATGCAGGGCAGAATTAGGCCAATATCCATTCATAATAACAATTTAAAAAAGAGCAATTAAGTTTTGGAAACATCTAAAACACCCTGAAGCCTCATGACCAGGACTTCCAATCTATCAGAATACACCGAATTACATCACAGTCAAAACAAAACTACATTACTTATTGGGAAACACAAGCACAAGCACGAGCACAAAGCCAAATGCAGTGCTATCTGGCCCTAAATCGACAGTACACCGTGGCTAACTATTTGACCATGGTTACTGATCAAAACCTTAGAAAAACCTTGACAAAGTACAGGCTCAGTGAGCACAGCCTTGCCATTGAGAAGGGTAGACACAGGAAAACCTGGCTCCCTGTAGAGGAAAGGCTGTGCAACCACTGCACCACAGCAGAACCCGAGACAGAGCTGCATTTCCTGACAAAACGTCATTTCCCCAAATCATTTCCCCAAATCTGAAACCCTTATTCAAGGTTTTCAAAGACCTCTCTGATGAGGATAGGCTACCCATCCTGTTGGGGGAGGACGCAGAGAGCTGTGGGTTGGCAGCGCACTACATTGCTGCCTGCCATAAGATA
This sequence comes from Brachymystax lenok tsinlingensis, assembly GCA_030435695.1. Taxonomy (NCBI): domain Eukaryota; kingdom Metazoa; phylum Chordata; class Actinopteri; order Salmoniformes; family Salmonidae; genus Brachymystax; species Brachymystax lenok. Next base: position 2,584,385 of record CM059787.1, on the reverse strand, counting down.
TTTTCAGGTCTCGCCAGAGATGTTCGATCGGGTTCAAGTCCGGGCTCTGGCTCGGCCACTCAAGGACATTCAGAGACTTCTCCCAAAACCACTCATGCGTTGTCTTGGCTGTGTGCTTAAGGTTATTGTCCTGTTGGAAGGTGACCTTCGCCCCAGTCAGAGGTCCTGAGCGTTCTGGAGCAGGTTTTCATCAAGGATCTCTCTGTACTTTCCTCCGTTCATCTTTCTCTCGATCCTGACTAGTCTCCCAGCCCCTGCCGCTGAAAAACATCCCCACAGCATGATGCTGCCACTACTGAGGAGTGGCTTCCGTCACGCCATTCTACCATAAAGGCCTGATTGGTGGAGTGCTGCAGAGATGGTTGTCTTTTTGGAAGGTTCTCCCATCTCCACAGAGGAACTCTAGAGCTCTGTCAGAGTGACCATCCGGGTTCTTGGTCACCTCCCTGACCCTTTCAATGCTGCAGACATTTTTTGGTACCCTTCTCCAGATCTGTGCCTCGACACAATTCTGTCTCGGAGCTCTACGGACAATTCCTTCAACCTCATGGCTTGTTTTTTGCTCTGACATGCACTGTCAACTGTGGGACCTTATATAGACAGGTGTGTGCCTTTCCAAATCATGCCGAATCAATTCAATTTACCACTGGTGGACTCCAATCAAGTTGTAGAAACATCTCAAGGATGAGCAATGGAAACAGGATGCACCTGAGCTCAATTTCGAGTCTCATAGCAGAGGGTCTGAATACTTACAGTACCAGTCAAATTGTTTGGAAACACCAACTCATTCAAAGGTTTTTATTCATTTGTACTATTTCTACATTGTAGAATACAGTGAGGGAAAAAAGTATTTGATCCCCTGCTGATTTTGTACGTTTGCCCACTGACAAAGAAATGATCAGTCTATAATTTTAATGGTAGGTTTATTTGAACAGTGAGAGACAGAATAACAACAAAAAAATCCAGAAAAACGCATGTTATAAATTGATTTGCATTTTAATGAGGGAAATAGGTATTTGACCCCTCTGCAAAACATGACTTAGTACTTGGTGGCAAAACCCTTGTTGGCAATCACAGAGGTCAGACGTTTCTTGTAGTTGGCCACCAGGTTTGCACACATCTCAGGAGGGATTTTGTCCCACTCCTCTTTGCAGATCCTCTCCAAGTCATTAAGGTTTCGAGGCTGACGTTTGGCAACTCGAACATTCAGCTCCCTCCACAGATTTTCTATGGGATTAAGGTCTGGAGACTGGCTAGGCCACTCCAGGACCTTAATGTGCTTCTTCTTGAGCCACTCCTTTGTTGCCTTGGCTGTGTGTTTTGGGTCATTGTCATGCTGGAATACCCATCCACGACCCATTTTCAATGCCCTGGCTGAGGGAAGGAGGTTCTCACCCAAGATGTGACGGTACATGGCCCGTCCATTGTCCCTTTGATGCGGTGAAGTTGTACTGTCCCCTTAGCAGAAAAACACCCCCAAAGCATAATGTTTCCACCTCCATGTTTGACGGTGGGGATGGTGTTCTTGGGGTCATAGGCAGCATTCCTCCTCCTCCAAACACGGCGAGTTGAGTTGATGCCAAAGAGCTCCATTTTGGTCTCATCTGACCACAACACTTTCACCCAGATGTCCTCTGAATCATTCAGATGTTCATTGGCAAACTTCAGACGGGCATGTATATGTGCTTTCTTGAGCAGGGGGACCTTGCGGGTGCTGCAGGATTTCAGTCCTTCACGGCGTAGTGTGTTACCAATTGTTTTCTTGGTGACTATGGTCCCAGCTGCCTTGAGATCATTGACAAGATCCTCCCGTGTAGTTCTGGGCTGATTCCTCACCGTTCTCATGATCATTGCAACTCCACAAGGTGAGATCTTGCATGGAGCCCCAGGCCGAGGGAGATTGACAGTTCTTTTGTGTTTCTTCCATTTGCGAATAATCGCACCAACTGTTGTCACCTTCTCACCAAGCTGCTTGGTGATGGTCTTATAGCCCATTCCAGCTTTGTATATGTCTACAATCTTGTCCCTGAAATCCTTGGAGAGCTCTTTGGTCTCGGCCATGGTGGAGAGTTTGGAATCTGATTGATTGATTGCTTCTGTGGACAGGTGTCTTTTATACAGGTAACAAACTGAGATTAGGAGCACTCCCTTTAAGAGTGTGCTCCTAATCTCAGCTCGTTACCTGTATAAAAGACACCTGGGAGCCAGAAATCTTTCTGTTTGAGAGGGGGTCAAATACTTATTTCCCTCATTAAAATGCTAATCAATTTATAACATTTTTCACATCTGTTTTTCTGGATGTTTTTGTTGTTATTCTGTCTTTCACTGTTCAAATAAACCTACCATTAAAATTATAGACTGATAATTTCTTACAAAATAAGCAGGGGATCAAATACTTTTTTCCCTCACTATAATAGTGAATATATTAACACTATGAAATAACACATATGGAATCATGTAGTAACCAAGAACAGCTCATACAAGAACAGCTCAAATAAGCAAAGAGAAACGACAGTCCATCATTACTTTAAGACTTGAAGGTCAGTCATTCCAGAACATTAGACGGGTGGAAATCTGTCCTTGGTCTGATGAGTCCAAATGTGAGATTTTTGATTCTAACCGCCGTTTTCTTTGTGAGACGCAGAGGAAGTGAACGGATAATCCCTTGCGGGGCCGGCCCCAGGTGGTGAGGGTAGGAAACAACATCTCCACCCCGCTGATCCTCAACACTGGGGCCCCACAAGGGTGCGTTCTCAGCCCTCTCCTGTACTCCCTGTTCACACATGACTGCGTGGCCAAGCACGCCTCCAACTCAATCATCAAGTTTGCTGACGACACTACAGTGGTAGGCTTGATTACCAACAACGACGAGACAGCCTACAGGGAGGAAGTGAGGGCCCTCGGGGTGTGGTGTCAGGAAAATAACCTCTCACTCAACGTCAACAAAACTAAGGAGATGATCGTGGACTTCAGGAAACAGCAGAGGGAGCACCCCCCTATCCACATCGACGGGACAGTAGTGGAGAAGGCGGAAAGTTTTAAGTTCCTCGGTGTACACATTACGGACAAACTGAAATGGTCCACCCACACAGACAGCGTGGTGAAGAAGGCGCAACAGCGCCTCTTCAATCTCAGGGGGCTGAAGAAATTTGTCTTGTCACCAAAAACACTCACAAACTTCTACAGATGCACAATGGAGAGCATCCTGTCGGGCTGTATCACCGCCTGGTACGGCAACTGCACCACCCACAACCGTAAGGCTCTCCAGAGGGTAGTGAGGACTGCACAACGCATCACCGGGGGTAAACTACCTGCCCTTCAGGACACCTACACCACCCGATGTCACAGGAAGGCCAAAAAGATAATCAAGGACAACAACCACCCGAGCCACTGCCTGTTCACCCCGCTATCATCCAGAAGGCGAGGTCAGTACAGGTGCATCAAAGCTTGGCCTGAGAGACTGAAAAACAGCTTCTACCTCAAGGCCATCAGACTGTTAAACAGCCATCACTAACATTGAGTGGCTGCTGCCAACATACTGACTTAAATCTCTAGCCACTTTAAATAATAGAAATTGGATGTAACAAATGTATCACTAGCCACTTTAAACAATTTTGTATATAATGTTTACATATCCGACATTACTCACATCAAATGTATACACTGTACTCTATACCATCTACTGAATCTTGCCTTTGAGGTTCGGCCATCGACTCAAATCTCTAGCCACTTTAATAATTAAAAATTGGATGAAATAAATGTATCACTAGCCACTTTAAACAATGCCATTTATATAATGTTTACATATCCTACATTACTCATCTCATATGTATATACTGTACTCTATACCATCTACTGCATCTTGCCTACGCCGGTCAGCCATCGCTCATCCATATATTTATATGTACATACTCGTATTCATTCCTTTACTCTTGTGTGTATAAGGTAGTTGTTGTGAATTTGTTAGATTACTTGTTAGATACTACTGCATGGTCGGAACTAGAAGCACAAGCATTTCGCTACACTCGCATTAACATCTGCTAACCATGTGTATGTGACAAATAAAATTTGATTTGATAATCTCTGAATGTGTGGTTCCCACTGTGATGAGGAGGTGTGATGGTGTGGTGGTGCTTTGCTGGTGACACTGTCAGTGATTTATTTAGAATTCAAGGCACACTTAACCAGCATGGCTACCACAGCATTCTGCAGCGATTTACTGCCAGGTCAGTTCAGCAGACAGCCATGTATCAATATGGATAGAGAAACATTTACTGAATCAATTATTTCAAACAACACATACACACACCATCAGACTGTGTTAGCCTGTTGGGCTAAAGCCAAGGCTTCAGGTTTTAGACAAGGTTACTCAACGCACAAGTGTGTTTTACCAAACCACCTCGGTCAGGGATGGACTGGCCTTCTGACATTTCCATTTTTAGCCCTTTCTAAATGTATATATATTTAGTCTTGTGTGTTAGAAATGCCTGAGACAATTTCTGGTCCCAGTCTGCCCCTGACCTCGGTTACTTACTGTACATGTGTTTCTAATGTCATACAGGTACAGAGTAGCACAGTACAGAGATACTGTCAAACACCCTACAGAGGATGTACTATAATATACCTTCAACCCTCAGCCCTATACCGTCAACCCTCAGCCCATACCTTCAACCCTCAGCCCATACTGTCAACCCTATGTCCATTCCTTCAACCCTCAGCCCATACCGTCAACCCTCAGCCCTATACCGTCAACCCTCAGCCCATACTGTCAACCCTCAGCCCTATACCGTCAACCCTCAGCCTATACCTTCAAGCCTCAGCCCATACCGTCAACCCTCAGTCCATACCCTCAACCCTCAGTCCATACCGTCAACCCTCAGTCCATACCGCCAACCCTCAGTCCATACCGTCAACCCTCAGCCCATACTGTCAACCCTCAGCCCGATACCTTCAAACCTCAGCCCATACCTTCAACCCTCAGCCCTATACCGTCAACCCATACTGTCAACCCTCAGCCCTATACCGTCAACCCTCAGCCCTATACCTTCAACCCTCAGCCTATACCTTCAACCCTCAGCCCTATACTGTCAACCCTCAGCCCTATACCGTCAACCCTCAGCCCATACCGTCAACCCTCAGCCCTATACCTTCAAACCTCAGCCCATACCTTCAACCCTCAGCCCTATACCGTCAACCCTCAGCCCATACCCTCAACCCTCAGTCCATACCGTCAACCCTCAGCCCTATACCTTCAAACCTCAGCCCATACCTTCAACCCTCAGCCCTATACCGTCAACCCTCAGCCCATACCGTCAACCCTCAGCCCTATACCTTCAAACCTCAGCCCATACCTTCAACCCTCAGCCCTATACCGTCAACCCTCAGCCCATACCTTCAACCCTCAGCCCTATACCTTCAATCCTCAGCCCATACCGTCAACCCTCAGTCCATACCCTCAACCCTCAGTCCATACCGTCAACCCTCAGTCCATACCGCCAACCCTCAGTCCATACCGCCAACCCTCAGCCCATACTGTCAACCCTCAGTCCATACCGCCAACCCTCAGTCCATACCGCCAACCCTCAGTCCATACCGTCAACCCTCAGCCCATACTGTCAACCCTCAGCCCGATACCTTCAAACCTCAGCCCATACTTTCAACCCTCAGCCCTATACCATCAACCCATACTGTCAACCCTCAGCCCTATATCGTCAACCCTCAGCCCATACTGTCAACCCTCAGCCCTATACCGTCAACCCTCAGCCTATACCTTCAAGCCTCAGCCCATACCGTCAACCCTCAGTCCATACCCTCAACCCTCAGTCCATACCGTCAACCCTCAGTCCATACCGCCAACCCTCAGTCCATACCGTCAATCCTCAGCCCATACTGTCAACCCTCAGCCCGATACCTTCAAACCTCAGCCCATACCTTCAACCCTCAGCCCTATACCGTCAACCTATACTGTCAACCCTCAGCCCTATACCGTCAACCCTCAGCCCTATACCGTCAACACTCAGCCCTATACCTTCAACCCTCAGCCTATACCTTCAACCCTCAGCCCTATACTGTCAACCCTCAGCCCTATACCGTCAACCCTCAGCCCATACCGTCAACCCTCAGCCCTATACCTTCAAACCTCAGCCCATACCTTCAACCCTCAGCCCTATACCGTCAACCCTCAGCCTATACCTTCAATCCTCAGCCCATACCGTCAAACCCTCAGTCCATACCCTCAACCCTCAGTTCATACCGTCAACCCTCAGTCCATACCGCCAACCCTCAGTCCATACCGCCAACCCTCAGCCCATACTGTCAACCCTCAGTCCATACCGCCAACCTTCAGTCCATACCGTCAATCCTCAGCCCATACTGTCAACCCTCAGCCCGATACCTTCAAACCTCAGCCCATACCTTCAACCCTCAGCCCTATACCGTCAACCCATACTGTCAACCCTCAGCCCTATATCGTCAACCCTCAGCCCTATACCGTCAACCCTCAGCCCTATACCTTCAACCCTCAGCCCATACCTTCAACCCTCAGCCCTATACCGTCAACCCTCAGCCCTATACCGTCAACCCTCAGCCCTATACCGTCAACCCTCAGCCCATACCTTCAACCCTCAGCCCATACTGTCAACCCTCTGTCCATTCCTTCAACCCTCAGCCCATACCGTCAACACTCAGCCATATACCGTCAACCCTCAGCCCATATACCGTCAACCCTCAGCCCATATACCGTCAACCCTCAGCCCATATACCGTCAACCCTCAGCCCCATATACCGTCAACCCTCAGCCCCATATACCGTCAACCCTCAGCCCCATACCTTCAACCTTCAGCCGAGTGACTTTCCTGATGGAACCATTGGGGTAGGTGGTGATGTCACAGATGTAGCGCCCGCTGTCCCAAGCCTCTACACCCTTCAGAACCAGAGATGTGCCCAATAGCTTGTCCTTGTTCTTGTCCTTGTCCCACGCCACCTCCAGGGTGACGTTAGGCCAGATGTGGGATTTACCAAAATTAGGGTTAAACACTACCAGTATGTGGTCCTCTGGCTCTCCTTTCTTCCTCCATTCTACCTAGAACATTGACATGTACATTTTAGTCAAATAGCAGAGACTCTCTATCTTAGAGCAACGTACAGTTAGTTCATTCATCTTAAGGTAGCTGGCTATAATAAATACAAATACATGCTATTAGATAGACATCTTTCAGGACACTCGTTAAAAAAAATCATTAAAACCAGCAGAAAAAAAAGAGAGAGAAAACACAGCTACCTGAGAGATGAGGGGTTTATGTCCCTCCTTCTCTTTTAGTAAACAGGGTAGAGTGATGTTCTGACCCTGTTCAGCTCTCAGTGACTCACGGTGGAACACTTCAACACCATGGACACCTGTCAATCAAATCACACAACGGTTGAAACCTGACAACAGCCTCTTTACTCTGTCTACTCACAATCAGATGAAGACTTCTGATCCAGCCTTACCTTGAGAAATGGAGGAGAGAAGAAGAAGAGAGACGACAGTTCTCTTCAGAGTGGCAGCCATGTCTGTCTAGTCTCTTCACACTGGGGTTAGAGAAAGAGAGCGAGAAGAAGTAAGAGAGGAAGTAAGAGAGACAGACACTCGCACTCTCTCTCTCTCTCTCGCACTGTCTCTCTCTCTCGCACTGTCTCTCTCTCTCTCGCACTGTCTCTCTCGCACTCTCTCTCTCTCGATTCAATTCAAACGGGCTTTATTGGAATGGGAAACCATTGCCAAATGAAATCAATAATAAACAAAAGTGAGAAGCAACAAGAACAAGCTCAACAACAGACTATTACAAATGAACAGTAAACAAACCTCACAAAGGTTTCAAAAAAGATAAAGACATTTCCAGTGATATATTATCAGCTATGTACAGAGTTTTAGCAACGTGCAAACAGTTGTAGAATGAATAGCAGAGGAAGATACACTACATTCAGTACCAGTCAAAAGTTTAAACACACCTACTAAGTTTAAAAAGCAAAAAACGATTTAGAATAATAGCGAAGACATCAAAACTATGAAATAACACATATGGAATCATGTAGTAACCAAAAAAAAAGTGTTAAACAAATCAAAATGTATTTTATATTTGAGATTCTTCAGAGTAGTCACCCTTTGCCTTGATGACAGCTTTGCACACTCTTGGCATTCTCTCAACCAGCTTCATGAGGTGGTCACCTGGAATGCATTTCAATTAACAGGTTTGCCTTGTTAAAAGTTAATTTGTGGAATTTCTTTCCTTCTTAATGCAATTGAGCCAATCAGTTGTGTTGTGACAAGGTAGGGGTGGTATACAGAAGATATCCCTACTTGGTAGAAGACCAAGTCCATAGACTGGCGGGTAGGGGTGTTGGGCCAGTAACTGAAAGGTTGCTGGATTGAATCCCCGAGTTGACAAGGTAAAATTCTGTCGTACTGTTCCCCGGCGCCGATGACATAGATGTCGATTAAGGCAGCCCCCCACACCTCTCTGATTCAGATGACCTGGCCTCCACAATCACCTGACCTCAACCCAATTGAGATGGTTTGGAATGAGTTGGACCGCAGAGTGAAGGAAAAGTAGCTAACAAGTGCTCAGCATATGTGGGAAGTCATATGTAGAAAATAGTCAAAATAAAGAAAAACCCTTGAATGAGTAGGTGTGTCCAAACTTTTGACTGGTACTGTATGTGAACACCCCTTCAAATTAGTGGATTCGGCTATTTGAGCCACAACCGTTGCTGACAGGTGTATAAAATCGAGCACACAGCCATGCAATTTCCATAGACAAACATTGGCAGTAGAATGGGCCTTTACTGAAGAGCTCAGTGAGTTTCAACGTGGCACCGTCATAGGATGCCACCTTTCCATCAAGTCAGTTTGTCAAATTTCTGCCCTGGAAACATCTAGTAGCAAAAACGTCTCAGCCGCGAAGTGGTAGGCTCACAGAACGGGACCGCCGAGCGCAATTGTTTTTTTATTAAATAATTTTTTTAACCTTTATTTAACTAGGCAAGTCAGTTGAGAACAAATTCTTATTTGCAATGACAACCTACCCCCAGGCCAAACCCGGACAACGCTGGGCCAATTGTGCACTGTCCTATGGAACTCCCAATCACGGCCGGATGTGATGCAACCTGGATTCGAACCAGGGACTGTAGTGGCGCACTGAGATGCAGTGTCTTAGACCACTGTGGCACTCGGGAGCGCGTAGGGGGGCTGGTTTTCATGGTTCGGGCTAGGCCCCTTAGTTCCAGTGAAGGGAAATCTTAACGCTACAGCACACAATAATGTTCCAGACGATTCTGTGCTTCCAACTTTGTGGCTGTTTCAGCATGATAATGCCCCCCTGTGCACAAAGCGAGGTCCGTACAGAAATGGTTTGTCGAGATCGGTGACCACAACCCCATCGAACACCTTCGGGATGAATTGGACGCTGACTGCGAGCCAGGCCTTATCGCCCAAAACCAGCGCCCGACCTCACTAATGATCTTGTGTTTGAATGGAAGTAAGTCCACGCAGAAATGTTCCAACATCTAGTGGAAAGCCTTCCCAGAAGATTGGAGGCTGTTATAGCAGCAAAGGGAGGACTAACTCCATATTAATGCACATGATTTTGGAATGAGATGTTCGAAGAGCAGGTGTCCACATACTGTTGGTAATGCAGGGTACCTTTCTCCAAATCTCCCCTCCATACCTCTCAAATCTCTTTCTCTCTCCCGTTCTCAGCTCTCCATTTGTCTCACGTTCTCCATATCTCTCTCTCCATCTCTGTCCTTTTCTCCATCTCTTCTTCTCTCAATTTCTCTCTCTCGCTCTCCTTCTCTATCTCCCTCTCCACCTTTCCTCCCTCCACCTCTCTCCTTTCCATCTCTCTCCTTCTCTCTCCTTCTCTATCCTTATCTCAAACTCTCTGCTCCATCACTGTTCCTTTTTTTTCTCAAATTTTAATGAATTAGTAAAAAGGGATATATTGCCAGCAGCATACCACCCTGCATCCCAATGCTGGCTTTCCTTTGAAGCTAAGCAGGGTTGGTCCTGGTCAGTCCCTGGATGGGAGACCAGATGCTGCTGGAAGTGGTTTTGGAGAGCCAGTAGGAGGCACTCTTTCCTCTGGTCTAAAAAAATATCCCAATGCCCCAGGGCAGTGATTGGGGACATTGCCCTGTGTAGGGTGCTGTCCCAACTCTTTCCTCGGGTCAAAAAATGAATAATCTCATTTCTGTGTGTAGGACGTTACCCCGGTGTCCTGATTATCTGTGGTCACTGAAGACCCCATTATTGTAAGAGTAAGGGATGTCCTGGCTAAAATCCCAATCTGGCTCTCATACCGTCATGGCCACTGAATCTTTCCAAACTTCAAATTGGTTTATTCATCAGCCTCCCCTGTACCTATTCCCCAGGTCATTGCTATACATGAGAATGTGTTCTCAGTCAACTTACCTGATAAAATATATAAATCAAATTGTCACATGTGCCAAAAAAAACAAATGTAGACTTTACAGTGAAATGCTCTATCCATACAATACAGAGTTAAAAAGGAATTAGTAACATAATAAATTACAGGGAGTACCAGGTAATAACATGGCTGTACCAGGTAATAACATGGCTATATACAGGGAGTACCAGGTAATAACATGGTTATATACAGGGAGTACCAGGTAATAACATGGTTATATACAGGGAGTACCAGGTAATAACATGGCTATATACAGGGAGTACCAGGTAATAACATGGCTATATACAGGGAGTACCAGGTAATAACATGGTTATATACAGGGAGTACCAGGTAATAGCATGGCTATATATAGGGAGTACCAGGTAATAACATGGTTATATACAGGGAGTACCAGGTAATAACATGGCTATATACAGGAGTACCAGGTAATAACATGGTTATATACAGGGAGTACCAGGTAATATCATGGCTATATACAGGAGTACCAGGTAATAACATGGCTATATACAGGGAGTACCAGGTAATAACATGGTTATATACAGGGAGTACCAGGTAATAACATGGCTATATACAGGGAGTACCAAGTATTAACATGGCTATATACAGGGAGTACCAGGTAATAACATGGCTATATACAGGGAGTACCAGGTAATAACATGGTTATATACAGGGAGTGCCAGGTAATAACATGGCTATATACAGGGAGTACCAGGTAATAACATGTCTATATACAGGGAGTACCAGGTAATAACATGGCTATATACAGGGAGTACCAGGTAATAACATGCTTATATACACAGGGAGTACCAGGTAATAACATGACTATATACAGGGAGTACCAGGTAATAACATGGCTATATACAGGGAGTACCAGGTAATAACATGGCTATATGCCTCTAGGTTAGACTACTGCAATGCTCTACTCTCCGGCTACCCGGATAAAGCACTAAATAAACTTCAGTTAGTGCTAAACACGGCTGATAGAATCTTGACTAGAACCAAAAGATGTTATCATATTACTCCAGTGCTAGCCTCTCTACACTGGCTTCCTGTCAAGCGTCGCTTGAGGGAGTTGAGTCACTGACGTGATCTTCCTGTCCGGGTTGCCCCCCCCCGGGTTGTGCCGTGGGGGAGATCTTTGTGGGCTATACTCGGCCTTGTCTTGGTAAGTTGGTGGTTGGAGATATCCCTCTAGTGGTTTGGGGGCTGTGCTTCGGCAGAGTGGGTGGGGTTATATCCTGCCTGTTTGGCCCTGTCCGGGTTGTACCTTTCTGGATTACTGACCTTTTCCTGCCCTGACCCTGAGGCTGCCTGCCGTCCTGTACTTTTGCCCCACCTATCTGGATAACTGACCTCTACCTGCCCTTTGACCTGCCCTTTGCCTTCCCCTGTTCGATTTAATAACCTGTTACTTCAACCTTCAACACTGTCTAGATCTGGGCCTTACCTGGAACGCAATAGATATAGCCCAGCGAGCGTGACTTGCTTTCACCCACAGACTAAAACATGGCATTACTAGAGTCTATCCAAAAAAAACCCACTAATAACACATTTCCATTAACATTATTAGAAAACATTGTTTTCATTTCAGTCTACCCAAACAATGTTACTCTATATTTTTAATACCAACCTCTATTGGATATTCCCTTTCTGCTTCACACTTTAAAAAAAACCACATCTATTATTATAAGATTAACATGTAATGCGCCAAATTTATAAAATACATCCGCTGATTCCTAAGGGAAAAGATACATTTCGGTGGGAGCTAAAACAGTTCACAATACGAGAGCCTGTATCTGCCCACAACTTCAATCCACTGCAGTTGTAGCCTTGTTTTTATCATGATCATGGTTACAGCCTCATCGCAATTGCCAACATTGCTGTTGGAAATCATTAGATGTAGGTAACAGACCCCTTCTGATTAGACTACAGGTAATAAAACAAACACTGGGTGTTGTCGACAAGGATATATTCAGTTCATATCCAAATTATTAATATTTGATTCAGTGATTTAAATTACGACCCCATTCTCAGTAGGCTACTCCAGCAGACCATTAGGCAACACAAAAAAGTCATTACCTCGAAATCGCCACCCCTATTCAGCTGCTAAATCATTCAGTTTTAAGTCTTAAAGCAAACACCGGCTGCTGTATCTAGCCAAGCGAACACCGGCTGCTGTATCTAGCCAAGCGAACACCGGCTGCTTTATCTAGCCAAGCGAACACCGGCTGCTTTATCTAGCCAAGCGAACACCGGCTGCTGTATCTAGCTAGCGAACACCGGCTGCTGTATCTAGCCAAGCGAACACCGGCTGCTGTATCTAGCCAAGCGAACACCGGCTGCTTTATCTAGCCAAGCGAACACCGGCTGCTTTATCTAGCCAAGCGAACACCGGCTGCTGTATCTAGCTAAGCGAACACCGGCTGCTGTATCTAGTCAAGCGAACACCGGCTGCTGTATCTAGCCAAGCGAACACCGGCTGCTGTATCTAGCCAAGCGAACACCGGCTGCTGTATCTAGCCAAGCGAACACCGGCTGCTGTATCTAGCCAAGCAAACACCGGCTGCTGTATCTAGCCAAGCGAACACCGGCTGCTGTATCTCTGTCTTTCCTGTCTCTCCTCAGCTGAACTATCTGTTCAATTAAAACACACACAACACAGGCCTGACTTCATCTTCATCATCATCAAAATCATCACCACCGACAACAACAAAATGTATGTGGCACATCTGTTTAATCATTGATAGTTACTTAACAGACTATTAAATAGTTGGTAAGAACGTTACAACAAAGAGACATTAATCAACACGAATAACAACAAGAGCTAACTAATAGCTAACCAATAACTAACTAGCTAAGTTAAGTTTATACATAAATACACTGAGTAATCGTGTTTTCAAGTCAACTACTATATTACTTCATGTTAATGAATCTGTCTTTGTTGTGTTGTTACCTAAACACTTAGTTAACAGAGTACTATTCAGTTGCAGAAAAGTAGTGAATATACTGTATATTTACAAACAAGCTCATTTTGACAGACAGAGGACAAACCTACATGTAGAATGGCAGGTCTGTAGTAAAATATATAACATACAACTGTAAATGAAAGAGAATCAACACTTCATATTGTTGAGACTCTGAAGATACAGGCTGTAGATGCAGCTATTCAATAGCCTGTACCTGTCTGTCTGTCTGTCTCTCTCTCTCTCTCTCTCTCTCTCTCTCTCTCTCTGTCTCTCTCTCTCTCTCTGTCTCTCTCTCTGTCTCTCTCTCTGTCTCTCTCTCTCTCTCTGTGTGTGTTTGTCTCTCTAGATTGTCTCTGTGTCTGTCTGTCTGTCTGCCTCGCTCCGTCTCAGTCTCTGCCTGTCTGTCTGTCTCTCTCTCCGTCTCTGTGTGTCTGTCTCTCTCGCTGTCTCTGTGTGTCTGTCTCTCTCACTGTCTCTGTGTGTCTGTCTGTCTGTCTCGCTCCGTCTCAGTCTCTGCCTGTCTGTCTCTCTCTCTCTCTGTCTCTGTGTGTCTGTCTCTCTCTCAGTCTCTGTGTCTGTCTCTCTCACTGTCTCTGTGTGTCTGTCTGTCAGTCTCGCTCCGTCTCAGTCTCTGTCTGTCTCTCTGTCTCTGTGTGTCAGTCTGTGTGTGTGTCTCTCTCTCTCTGTCTCTGTCTCACCGTCTGTGTGTCTGTAATGTAATCATACTGTACATGAGTTAAAATGGTCCGCTACACAGACTCAAAGCATATCTTAATAGTCACCGTATTTCAAGTTGCATGTCGTGAAAACAGAACTGCATGTTGTGTTGCACTATTGAGGTAATGTATGGAACGTTTTTATTGACTTACAGTGACCTGCATTTAAATAGATGTGATATTAATGTAAGTTGTTCAATCTAGAGACTCTATTGCAGGAGCTTGTCTTGTGCTGGTCCTGCCTCCGCAAAAGAGCCAGCCAGCGTACGGTTCTGGAGGATGCTCTGATCAGTACAGCCCGTCCCAGCCAGCGGATGGTTCTGGAGGATACTCTGATCAGTACAGCCCGTCCCAGCCAGTGGATGGTTCTGGAGGATGCTCTGATCAGTACAGCCCGTCCCAGCCAGCGGAGGGTTCTGGAGGATGCTCTGATCAGTACAGCCCGTTCCAGCCAGCGGACGGTTCTGGAGGATGCTCTGATCAGTACAGCCCGTCCCAGCCAGCGGATGGTTCTGGAGGATGCTCTGATCAGTACAGCCCGTTCCAGCCAGCGGACGGTTCTGGAGGATGCTCTGATGAGTACAGAGAAGGGGGTGTTTCAGAGGGTCTCTGTGTGCGGGTAGCCCTCCGAGCTCTGAGCGACACCAGATTCAACAGTCTCTCCAGCTCATCTCCTGACTCAGACCTCTCTAGCCTTGAACACTGACCCCCAACTCCAGACCCCTGGGTCACCTCCAGGGGCGCCCAGGCGTTCTGTCCGTCCCAGGCCCTGAGCGGGGGCAGAAGCTGGGCTGGGTGGAGGTTGAGCCCTGGTGGAAGAGAGGGGTAACCCTGGTAGGCGGGCCGTGTTGGGGGGAGAGTATCATAGTGGTTCTGGTCAGGTTCTGGAACAGGGTCTGGGGCAGGGTCTGTGTCTGGGTTGGGTTCACGGAACTCTTCATACACTGGTGATGAGGTCTCCTCTCGATCAATAGGTTGGTGCTCATTCTCTCCCGAGCTGGAGTGGACTCTTTTTTCGACTGTGGTGCTTCTTTCGCCTGTGATCACTCTATCTATCCCGTACCCTGTCCCTGTATGTCTCTCGTACCTCCTCTCGTACCTCCTGTCTGCTGTGTGTGGTCTTTCCACCCCTGTCTCCCCTCCGTCTCTACACTCACTCCTTTCCCTCCTGTTTCCTCTTCTGTCCCCTGAGTGTTCTCTCTGACCTCTTCTAAGAGCTGAACTATAGCCTCTATGAACTTTCCCTCCATACCATATCTCTCTCTCTCCCTCTATCACTCTCTCTCCCTCCATTCCCCTCTCTCTCTCTCCCTCCATCCCTCTCCCTCTCTCTCTTTCCATCCCTCTCCCTCTCCCTTTCTCTCCCTCCATCCCTCTCCCTCTCCCCATCCTTTTCTCTCTCTCTCTCTCTATCCCTCTCCCTCCCTCCATCCCTCTCCCTCCCTCCATCCCTCTCTCTCTCTCCATCCCTCTCGCCCTCTCCATCCCTCTCACTCTCTCCATCCCTCGCCCTCTCGCTCTCTCCATCCCTCTTCCTCTCGCCTTCTCCATCCCTCTCCCTTTCTCTCCCTCCATCCCTCTCCCTCTCTCCATCCCTCGCCCTCTCTCTATCTCCATCCCTCTTCCTCTCGCCTTCTCCATCCCTCTCCCTCTCTCTCTCTCCATGTCTCTCCCTCTCTCTCTCTCATACCCCCTCCTCTCAGCTGAGAGTGACCTGAGGCTTCTTCTGTCCCCTGAGTGTGCTCTCCCTCTTTCCCTGCTGTAACCCTCCAGTCCGTAGTCCAGCTGTAGTGAGTACACGCTCCCTGCTCTGCTGAACGACGGAAGGTCGTCTGTAATGTCATAGTGTGACCCCCCATCGATGCCAGGTAGGCGGAGCCGGGACGGGGACAGCCAATCAGACGACTCCCACTGGTAGGCTGGAGAGGAAGAGGAGGGGAGAGCGTTAGAAATCAAGTGTGTTAAGTGTGTTATTGTACATCTTCGCCGGAGAGGAACTTCACTGCTGTATTGGGGGGTCAGGGTACATGTTTGGGGGGAGAGCAGGTACTGTAACATTTGCAGTTACAAATCAAAGTGAAAAACAAAAATAGTCTTTATTCATGTTATTTTTTTTTTTTTAAATGCTCTTACAATCCACTTAGTACTCTGACGAACTCTACACAAATGTCATCCTGGCATCGTCATCGGTTTCCATTGGAAAATACTCGCTAGATAGCTAACGCTAGCTGTTTATCACGCAGCAGCCTATGCTGAATAGCGTCGCTAACATGCTGGCTAGATAGCTAAGGACAATAACGTTAGTTGTGGGTGTGCAAAATCAAGACCTGGGCCCAAGCTCTCCTGTCCCATGTTCTACGGTCCAATGATCTCTGGTCCAATTCTCTCTGGTCCCATGTTCTCTGGTCCCATGTTCTCCTGTCCCATGCTCTCTGGTCCTATGCTCTCCTTTCCCATGTTCTCCTGTCCCACGCTCTCCTGTCCCATGTTCTCCGGTCCTATGCTCTCCTGTCCCATGCTCTCTGGTCCCATGCTCTCCTGTCCCATGCTCTCTGGCACCATTCTCTCCTGTCCAATGATCTCTGGTCCCATGTTCTCTGGTCCAATTTTCTCATGTCACATGCTCTCTGGTCCCATGCTCTCCTGTCCCATATTCTCTGGTACCAAGCTCTCCTGTCCAATGCTCTCTGGTCCCACGTTCTCCAGTCACATGCTCTCTGGTCTAATTTTCTCCTGTCACATGCTCTCTGGTCCCATGCTCTCCTGTCCCATGCTCTCCGGTGCCATGCTCTCCTGTCCCATGCTCTCTGGTCCCATGTTCTCCTGTCCCATACTCTCCTGTCCCATGTTCTCCTGTCCTATGCTCTCCGGTCCCATGTTCTCCGGTCCCATGTTCTAAGGTCGATACGCTCTCCGGTCCCATGTTATATGGTCCCATGCTCTTTATTCCCATGATCTCCGGTCCCGTGCTATTCTGTCCCATGCTCTCCTGTCCCATGCTCTCTGGTCCCATGCTCTCCGGTCACATGCTCTCTGGTCCCAAGCTCTCTGGTCCCATGCTCTCTGGTCCCATGCTCTCTGGTCCCATGCTCTCCGGTCTCATGTACTAATGTCCCATGTTCTCCAGTCCCATGCTCTCCTGTCCCAGGCTCTCTGGTCCCATGTTCTCCTGTCCCATGCTCTCTGGTCCTATGCTCTCCTTTCCCATGTTCTCCTGTCCCACGCTCTCCTGTCCCATGTTCTCCGGTCCTATGCTCTCCTGTCCCATGCTCTCTGGTCCCATGCTCTCCTGTCCCATGCTCTCTGGCACCATTCTCTCCTGTCCAATGATCTCTGGTCCCATGTTCTCTGGTCCAATTTTCTCATGTCACATGCTCTCTGGTCCCATGCTCTCCTGTCCCATATTCTCTGGTACCAAGCTCTCCTGTCCAATGCTCTCTGGTCCCACGTTCTCCAGTCACATGCTCTCTGGTCTAATTTTCTCCTGTCACATGCTCTCTGGTCCCATGCTCTCCTGTCCCATGCTCTCCGGTGCCATGCTCTCCTGTCCCATGCTCTCTGGTCCCATGTTCTCCTGTCCCATACTCTCCTGTCCCATGTTCTCCTGTCCTATGCTCTCCGGTCCCATGTTCTCCGGTCCCATGTTCTAAGGTCGATACGCTCTCCGGTCCCATGTTATATGGTCCCATGCTCTTTATTCCCATGATCTCCGGTCCCGTGCTATTCTGTCCCATGCTCTCCTGTCCCATGCTCTCTGGTCCCATGCTCTCCGGTCACATGCTCTCTGGTCCCAAGCTCTCTGGTCCCATGCTCTCTGGTCCCATGCTCTCCGGTCTCATGTACTAATGTCCCATGTTCTCCAGTCCCATGCTCTCCTGTCCCAGGCTCTCCTGTCCCATGTTCTCCAGTCCCATGCTCTCCAGTCCCATGCTCTCTTGTCCAATGCTCTCCTGTCCCACGCTCTCCTGTCCCACATTCTCCAGTCCCACGCTCTCCGGTCCCATGCTCTCCTGTCCCATATTATTCTGTCCCATATTCTCCTGTCCCATGCTCTCCTGTCCCATGCTCTCCGGTCCCATGTTCTCCGGTCCCATGCTCTCCGGTCCCATGTTCTCTGGTCCCATGTTCTCCTGTCCCATGCTCTCTGGTCCTATGCTCTCCTTTCCCATGTTCTCCTGTCCCATGTTCTCCTGTTCCATGCTCTCCGGTCCCATGCTCTCTGGTCCCATGTTCTCATGTCAATTGCTCTCTGGTCCCATGCTCTCCTGTCCCATGTTCTCTGGTCCCATGGTCTCCTGTCCCACGCTCTCCTGTCCCATGTTCTCCGGTCCTATGCTCTCCTGTCCCATGCTCTCTGGTCCCATGCTCTCCTGTCCCATGCTCTCCTGTCCCATGCTCTCTGGCACCATGCTCTCCTGTCCAATGATCTCTGGTCCCATGTTCTCTGGTCCCATTTTCTCATGTCACATGCTCTCTGGTCCCATGCTCTCCTGTCCCATATTCTCTGGTACCAAGCTCTCCTGTCCAATGCTCTCTGGTCCCACGTTCTCCAGTCACATGCTCTCTGGTCTAATTTTCTCCTGTCACATGCTCTCTGGTCCCATGCTCTCCGGTCCCATGTTATATGGTCCCGTGCTCTCTGGTCCCGTGATCTCCGGTCCCGTGTTCTCCTGTCTCGTGCTCTCCTGTCCCGTGCTCTCCATTCCCGTGCTCTCCTGTCCCGTGCTCTCTGATCTCGTGATCTCCTGTCCCGCGCTCTCCTGTCCCATGCTCTTCGGTCCCATGATCTGTGGTCCCATGTTCTAGGGTCTCATGTTCTCTGGTCCCATGTTCTCCGGTCCCATGTTCTCCGGTCCCATGTTCTCCTGTCCCATATTCTCCTGTCCCATATTCTCCTGTCCCCTGCTCTCCTGTCCCATGTTATATGGTCCAATGGCTCTCTGGTCCCATGTTCTACGGTCAAATGCTCTCCAGTCCCATGTTCTACGGTCCCATGCTCTCCTGTCCCATGTTTTACAGTCTCATACTCTCCTGTCCCATGCTCTCCGGTCTCATGTTCACCTGCCAATGTTCTCTTGTCCGATGTACTCCTGTCCAATTTTCTCCTGTCCCATGTTATCCGGTCCCATGCTCTCCGGTCCCAAGCTCTCCGGTCCCAAGCTCTCTGGTCCCATACTCTCCTGTCCCATGTTCTCCTGTCCACTGCTCTCCTGTCCCATGTTATATGGTCCAATGCTCTCTGGTCCCATGTTCTACGGTCAAATGCTCCCCGGTCCCATGTTCTACGGTCCCATGCTCTCCTGTCCCATGTTTTACAGTCTCATACTCTCCGGTCCCATGCTCTCTGGTCACATGCGCTCTAGTCTCATGTTCTATGGTCCCATGTTCTCCTGTCACTTGATCTCTGGTCCCATGCTCTCATGTCCCATGCTCTCTGGTCCCATGTTCTCTGGTCCCATGTTCTCCTTTCTCACGCTCTCCTGTCCCATGTTCTCCGGTCCTATGCTCTCCTGTCCCATGCTCTCCTGTCCCATGCTCTCTGGTCCCATTTCCTCCTGTCACATGCTCTCTGGTCCCAATTTCTCCTGTCACATGCTCTCCTGTCCCATGCTCTCTGGTCCCATTTCCTCCTGTCACATGCTCTCTGGTCTCATGCTCTCTTGTGAAAGATTCCCTGTCACATGCTCTCTGGTCTCATTTTATCCTGTCACATGCTCTCTGGTCTCAGGTTCTCTGGTCCCATTTTCTCCTGTCACATCCTCTCTGGTCCCATGCTCTCCTGTCCCATGCTCTCTGGTCCCAGGTTCTCCTGTCACATCCTCTCTGGTCCCATGCTCTCTGGTCCCATGCTCTCCTGTCCCATGCTCTCCTATCCCATGCTCTCCAGTCTCATGTACTCCTGTTCCATGTTCTCCTGTCCCATGCTCTCTGGTTCCATGATCTCCTGTCCCATGCTCCCTTGTACCATGCTCTCCTGTCACATCCTCTCTGGTCCCATGCTCTCCTGTCCCATGCTCTCTGGATCTATGATCTCCTGTCCCATGCTCCCTGGTACCATGCTCTCCTGTCACATCCTCTCTGGTCCCATGTTCTCCTGTCACATCCTCTCTGGTCCCATGCTCTCTGGTCCCATGCTCTCCTGTCCCATGCTCTCCTATCCCATGCTCTCCAGTCTCATGTACTCCGGTCTCATGTTCTCCTGTCCCACGCTCTCCTGTCCCACGCTCTCCTGTCCCATGCTCTCTGGTACCATGCTCTCCTGTCTAATGCTCTCTGGTCCCATTTTCTCCTGTCACATGCTCTCTGGTCCGATGTTCTCCTGTCACATGCTCGCTGGTCCCATGCTCTCTGGTCCCAAGCTCTCCGGTCCCAAGCTCTCCGGTCCCAAGCTCTCTGGTCCCATGCTCTCCTGTCCCATGTTCTCCTGTCCACTGCTCTCCTGTCCCATGTTATATGGTCCAATGCTGTCCTGTCCCATGCTCTCCGGTCTCATGTTCACCTGTCCAATGTTCTCCTGTCCCATGTACTCCTGTCCGATGTACTCCTGTCCCATGTACTCCTGTCCCATGTACTCCTGTCCCATGTACTCCTGTCCCATGTACTCCGGTCCCATGCTCTCCGGTCCCATGCTCTCCGGTCCCAAGCTCTCCGGTCCCAAGCTCTCCGGTCCCAAGCTCTCCGGTCCCAAGCTCTCTGGTCCCATGCTCTCCTGTCCCATGTTCTCCTGTCCACTGCTCTCCTGTCCCATGTTATATGGTCCAATGCTCTCTGGTCCCATGTTCTACGGTCAAATGCTCCCCGGTCCCATGTTCTACGGTCCCATGCTCTCCTGTCCCATGTTTTACGGTCTCATACTCTCCGGTCCCATGCTCTCTGGTCCCATGCTCTCTGGTCCCATGTTCTTCTGTCACATTCTCTCTGGTCCCATTTTCTCCTGTCACATTCTCTCTTGTCCCATTTTCTCCTGTCACATGCTCTCTGGTCCCATGCTCTCTGGTCCCATGCTCTCCTGTCACATGCTCTCTAGTCCCATGTTTTCCTGTCACTTGATCTCTGGTCCCATGTTCTCACTGTCCCACGCTCTCCTGTCCCATGTTCTCCGGTCCTATGCTCTCCTGTCCCATGCTCTCTGGTCCCATGCTCTCCTGTGCCATGCTCTCTGGTACCATGCTCTCCTGTCCAATGCTCTCTGGTCCCACGTTCTCCGGTCACATGCTGTCTGGTCTCATTTTCTCCTGTCACATGCTCTCTGGTCCCATGCTCTCTGGTGAAATATTCTCCTGTCACATGCTCTCTGGTCCCATTTTCTCCTGCCACATGCTCTCCTGTCCCATGTTCTCCGGTCCCATGCTGTCCGGCCCCATGTTACATGGTTCCATGCTCTCTGGTCCCATTTCTACGGTCCCATGTTTTACGGTCCCAAACTCTCCGGTCCCATGCTCTCCTGTCCCATGCTCTCCTGTTCCATGCTCTCTGGTCCCATGCTTTCCTCCCATGCACTCTGGTCCCATGCTCTTTGGTCCCATTTTCTCCTGCCACATGCTCTCCTGTCCCATGTTCTCCGGTCCCATGCTGTCCGGCCCCATGTTACATGGTTCCATGCTCTCTGGTCCCATGTTCTACGGTCCCATGTTTTACGGTCCCAAACTCTCCGGTCCCATGCTCTCCTGTCTCATACTCTACAGTCCCATGCTCTCCGGTCCCATACTCTCTGGTCCCATGCTCTCTGGTCCCATGTTCTCCTGTCCCATGCTCTCTGGTCCCATGTTCTTCTGTCACCTTCTCTCTGGTCCCATTTTCTCCTGTGACATGCTCTCATGTCCCGTGCTCTCTTGTCTCGTGCTCTCCGGTCCCATGCTCTCCTGTACCATGCTTTCCGGTCCCATGCTCTCCGGTCCCATGCTCTCTGGTCCCATGCTCTCTGGTCCCATGTTCTCCTGTCCCATGCTCTCTGGTCCCATGTTCTTCTGTCACCTTCTCTCTGGTCCCATTTTCTCCTGTGACATGCTCTCTGGTCCCATGCTCTCTAGTCCCATGTTCTCTGGTCCCATGTTCTCCTGTCACTTGATCTCCTGTCCCATGCTCTCTGGTCCCATGTTCTCTGGTCCCATGCTCTCCTGTCCCATGCTCTCTGGTCCCATATTCTCCGGTCCCATGCTCTCCTGTCCCATGCTCTCTGGTCCCATGTTCCTATGTCACCTTCTCTCTGGTCCCATTTTCTCCTGTCCCATGCTCTCTGGTCCCATGTTCTCCTGTCACATGCTCTCTGGTCCCATGCTCTCCTGTCCCATGCTCTCCTATCCCATGCTCTCCTGTCCCATGCTCTCCTGTCTCATGTACTCCTGTCCCATGTTCTCCTGTCCCATGATTTCCTGTCCCATGCTCCGGTCCCATGTTATCCGGTCCCATGATCTCTGGTCCCATGTTCTCCTGTCCCATACTCTCCTGTCCCATGCTCTCTGGTCCCATGTTCCTATGTCACCTTCTCTCTGGTCCCATTTTCTCCTGTCACATGCTCTCTGGTCCCATGTTCTCCTGTCACATGCTCTCTGGTCCCATGCTCTCCTGTCCCATGCTCTCCTATCCCATGCTCTCCTATCCCATGCTCTCCGGTCTCATGTACTCCTGTCCGATGTACTCCTGTCCAATTTTCTCCTGTCCCATGTTATCCGGTCCCATGCTCTCCGGTCCCAAGCTCTCCGGTCCCAAGCTCTCTGGTCCCATGCTCTCCTGTCCCATGTTCTCTCTGTCCACTGCTCTCCTGTCCCATGTTATATGGTCCAATGCTCTCTGGTCCCATGTTCTCCGGTCCCAAATGCTCTCTGGTCCCATGTTCTCTGGTCCCATGCTCTCCTGTCCCATGTTTTACAGTCTCATACTCTCTCCGGTCCCATGCTCTCTGGTCACATGCGCTCTAGTCTCATGTTCTATGGTCCCATGTTCTCCTGTCACTTGATCTCTGGTCCCATGCTCTCATGTCCCATGCTCTCTGGTCCCATGTTCTCTGGTCCCATGTTCTCCTTTCTCACGCTCTCCTGTCCCATGCTCTCCGGTCCTATGCTCTCCTGTCCCATGCTCTCCTGTCCCATGCTCTCTGGTCCCATTTCTCTCCTGTCACATGCTCTCTGGTCCCATGTTCTCCTGTCACATGCTCTCCTGTCCCATGCTCTCTGGTCCCATTTCCTCCTGTCACATGCTCTCTGGTCTCATGCTCTCTTGTGAAAGATTCCTGTCACATGCTCTCTGGTCCCATTTTCTCCTGTCACATGCTCTCTGGTCTCATGTTCTCTGGTCCCATTTTCCTGTCACATGCTCTCTGGTCCCATGCTCTCCTGTCCCATGCTCTCTGGTCCCAGGTTCTCCTGTCACATCCTCTCTGGTCCCATGCTCTCTGGTCCCATGCTCTCCTGTCCCATGCTCTCCTGTCCCATGCTCTCTGGTCCCATGCTCCTGGTCCCATGCTCTCTGATCCCATGTTCTCCGGTCCCATGCTCTCTGGTCCCAATGCTCTCTGGTCCCATGCTCTCCTGTACCATGCTTTCCTCCCATGCACTCCGTTCCCATGCTCTTTGGTCCCATGCTCTCCTGTACCATGCTTTCCTGTCCCATGCTCTCTGGTCCCGTGCTCTCCGGTATCTTGATCTCGTGTCCAATGCTCTCCGGTCCCATGATCTCCGGTTCCATGCACTCCTGTCCCATGCTCTCCTGTCCCGTGCTCTCCTATCCCGTGCTCTCATGCCCCGTGCTCTCATGTCCCGTGCTCTCCTGTCTCGTGCTCTCTGGTCCCATGTTCTCCAGTCCCATGCTCTCCTGTACCATGCTTTCCGGTCCCATGCTCTCCGGTCCCATGCTCTCCGGTCCCATGCTCTCTGGTCCCATGTTCTCCTGTCCCATACTCTCCTGTCCCATGCTCTCTGGTCCCATGTTCTTCTGTCACCTTCTCTCTGGTCCCATTTTCTCCTGTCACATGCTCTCTGGTCCCATGTTCTCCTGTCACATGCTCTCTGGTCCCATGCTCTCCTGTCCCATGCTCTCCTATCCCATGCTCTCCTATCCCATGCTCTCCGGTCTCATGTACTCCTGTCCCATGTTCTCCTGTCCCATGCTCTCCTGTCCCATGTTCTCCGGTCCCATGCTGTCTTCAATGCCCGTCTGATTAATGGAATGGTACCTGGTCTCATGGAAGGGTGCTCTTATCCCCAAAAAGACAATGTTTCAGATGATCCATCTACATGGA
>CM059787.1:2465000-2552500 GCA_030435695.1 Brachymystax lenok tsinlingensis | reverse complement strand
CAGCATCCAGGCTGACTGCAGGTAACCAGATCCTAACAGCATCCAGGCTGACTGCAGGTAACCAGATCCTAACAGCATCCAGGCTGACTGCAGGACACCAGCTCCTGGCACAGCATCCAGGCTGACTGCAGGTCACCAGCTCCTAACAGCATCCAGGCTGACTGCAGGACACCAGCTCCTAACAGCATCCAGGCTGACTGCAGGACACCAGCTCCTAGCACCATCCAGGCTGACTGCAGGACACCAGCTCTTAACACAGCATACAGGCTGACTGCAGGACACCAGCTCCTAGCAGCATCCAGGCTGACTGCAGGACACCAGCTACTAAAACAGCATCCAGGCTGACTGCAGGACACCAGCTCCTAGCAGCATCCAGGCTGACTGCAGGACACCAGCTACTAAAACAGCATCCAGGCTGACTGCAGGACACCAGCTCCTAGCAGCATCCAGGCTGACTGCAGGACACCAGCTCCTAGCAGCATCCAGGCTGACTGCAGGACACCAGCTCCTAGCAGCATACAGGCTGACTGCAGGACACCAGCTCCTAGCAGCATCCAGGCTGACTGCAGGTCACCAGCTCATAGCAGCATCCAGGCTGACTGCAGGACACCAGCTCCTGGCACAGCATCCAGGCTGACTGCAGGTCACCAGCTCCTAACAGCATCCAGGCTAACTGCAGGTAACCAGATCCTAACAGCATCCAGGCTGACTGCAGGACACCAGCTCCTGGCACAGCATCCAGGCTGACTGCAGGTCACCAGCTCCTAACAGCATCCAGGCTGACTGCAGGACACCAGCTCCTAACAGCATCCAGGCTGACTGCAGGACACCAGCTCCTAGCACCATCCAGGCTGACTGCAGGACACCAGCTCTTAACACAGCATACAGGCTGACTGCAGGACACCAGCTCCTAGCAGCATCCAGGCTGACTGCAGGACACCAGCTACTAAAACAGCATCCAGGCTGACTGCAGGACACCAGCTCCTAGCAGCATCCAGGCTGACTGCAGGACACCAGCTACTAAAACAGCATCCAGGCTGACTGCAGGACACCAGCTCCTAGCAGCATCCAGGCTGACTGCAGGACACCAGCTCCTAGCAGCATCCAGGCTGACTGCAGGACACCAGCTCCTAGCAGCATCCAGGCTGACTGCAGGACACCAGCTCCTAGCAGCATCCAGGCTGACTGCAGGACACCAGCTACTAAAACAGCGTTCATAGTAATATAATGTCTTTCTGTCGTTGACACTGTTGTTGTTGTTGTTGTCTTCTATCTTTTGGTAATCTTGTTTAAGTTTATTTTATGGCAACACACTGTTTCCCTGTCCTTGCATAGCTTACGGTGGCCATATCTCTGGAGATCTGGTCAAAAAACCTTCTGGTTTCTGACCACTGTCGTAAGCTCCTCTTGTACTCCTCTTGTCTAAAGTCCAGGATTCATTTATTTTCTATTTATTTTGTTATTATTTTATGTATCTTGTCGTTGTATCTGAAATATTAGCTAAGTTAGCTAGCTAGATATATATTTCAGTTGTAAATAATGGGATTGGAACTTTGTTAATATTCTAATGATGGCAACGATGTGGAACCCCGCCCCTCAGTACGCGTTACAAGCGAGCCAGTTCTAAGCATTTCTCGGCCCACATGAACAGAACCGCACCCAAATGTAATAAAAAAACGGACTCACCAGTACCAGCTCGGGTACGGTATGGTTCAGTACCAAGGTGGAAAAACGCTAGTATGAACTGGCTAGTGTTAGTGAATATAAACAAGCTAGTGTTAGTGAGTATGAACTAGCTAGTGTTAGTGAGTATGAACTAGCTAGTGTTAGTGAGTATGAACTAGCTAGTGTTAGTGAATATGAACTAGCTAGTGTTAGTGAGTATGAACTAGCTAGTGTTAGTGAGTATGAACTAGCTAGTGTTAGTGAATATGAACTAGCTAGTGTTAGTGAGTATGAACTAGCTAGTGTTAGTGAGTATGAACTAGCTAGTGTTAGTGAATATGAACTAGCTAGTGTTAGTGAGTATGAACTAGCTAGTGTTAGTGAATATGAACTAGCTAGTGTTAGTGAATTTGAACTAGCTAGTGTTAGTGAATATGAACTAGCTAGTGTTAGTGAATATAAACTAGCTAGTGTTAGTGAATTTGAACTAGCTAGTGTTAGTGAATTTGAACTAGCTAGTGTTAGTGAATTTGAACTAGCTAGTGTTAGTGAATATAAACTAGCTAGTGTTAGTGAATTTGAACTAGCTAGTGTTAGTGAATTTGAACTAGCTAGTGATAGTGAATTTGAACTAGCTAGTGTTAGTGAATTTGAACTAGCTGGTGATAGTGAATTTGAACTAGCTAGTGAGAGCGAGTATATGATCTAGCTCGCGTAAGCATCAGACTTACCGTTGTCATCGAAGGAGTCCGATGTGTAGGAGCTGAGAGAGAGAGCTTCAGATGTACTGTCAGAGAAACACGTCACCTCTTCTACCAGATCCTCCACTGTAGACGGACAGGAGAGAGAGGGGCAGAGTGTGTGTGTGATACTAAACACTAAAACAAACACACAACTGAACAGTGACAGTTAAAAGACTGAAAGGCACAAGGAGTTACAGAGAGGAATGAACATAGAGCATTTAATGGAAAATGGTACCCTATTCCCTACACAGAGCATCTGTTGACCAGGGCTCTCTGCACATAGTTCAATTTTTCAGTGTCTGACTGACTGACCTAACCCCCTACAACCCTGTTCCATTTTCCATAACACATCATTACAACACTGTGTGTCGGACGGCGGGGGCGGCAGGTAGCCTAGTGGTTAGAGCGCTGGACTAGTAACCGAAAGGTTGTAAGATCTGAACTATATTGCAAGATCGAATCCCCGAGCTCTCGTTCTGCCCCAGTTAAGAAAAAAAATATTATTTACAATGACAGCCTAGGAACAGTGGGTTAACTGCCTTGTTCAGGGGTAGAACGACAGATTTTAACATTTTCAGCGCGGGGATTCGATCTAGCAACCTTTTGGTTACTGGCCCAACGCTCTAACCACTAGGCTACCTGCCACCCCATACAATTGTAGCATCAGTGTACAAAACAAATGGAGGGGGTGCGGGGGAGGGGTTGGGGGTCAATGTAATAGCCAATTGGCCATTTGATTAACTGTTCAGAAGTCTTATGGCTTGGGGGTAGAAGCTGTTAAGGAGCCTATTGGTCCTAGACTTGGTGCTCCGGTACCGCTTGCCGTGCAGTAGCAGAGAAAACAGTCCATGACTAGGGTGACTGCAGTCTCTGACAATTTTATGGCACCGCCAGGTCTTGCTCACATTGGCTACCGAGAGCGTTATCACATGGTCATCCAGAACAGCTGGTGCTGTCGTGCATGCTTCAGTGTTGCTTGCCTCGAAGCGAGCATAAAAGGCATTTAGTTCGTCTGGTAGGCTCGCGTCACTGGGCAGCTCGCGTCTGGGTTCCCCTTTGTAGTCCGTAAAAGTTTTCAAGCCCTGCCACATCCGACGAGCGTCAGAGCCAATGTAGTAGGATTCAATCCTGCCTGTTTGATGGTTTGTCTAAGGGCATAGCGGGATTTCTAATAAGCATCCAGATTAGTGTCCCGCTCCTTGAAAGCGGCAGCTCTAGCCTTTAGCTCGATGCGGCTGTTGCCTGAAATCCATGGCTTCTGGTTGGGATATGTACGTACGGTCACTGTGGGGACGACGTCGTCGATGCACTTATTGATGAAGCCGATGACCGAGGTGGTGTACTCCTCAATGCCACTGGATGAATCCCGGAACATTTTCCAGTTTGTGCTAGCAAAACAGTCCTGTAGCGTAGCATCCGCGCCATCTGACCACTTCCGTATTGAGCGAGTCACTGGTACTTCTTGCTTTAGTTTTTGCTTGTAAGCAGGAATAAGGAGGATAGAATTAAGGTCAGATTTGCCAAATGGAGGGTGAGGGAGAGGTGTGTGTGCATCTCTGTGTGTGGAGTAAAGGTGGTCCAGAGTTGTTTTTCCTCTGGTTGCACATGTGACATGCTGGTAGAAATCAGGTAAAACGGATTGAAGTTTCCCTGCATTAAAGTCCACGGCCACTAGGAGCGCTGCTTCTGGATGAGCATTTTCCTGTTTGTTTATGGCCTTATAGAGCTGGTTAAGTGTGGTCTTAGTGCCAGCATCGGTCTGTGGTGGTAAATAGACAGCTATGAATAATATAAATAAGAACTCTCTTGATAGATAGTGTGGTCTACAGCTTATCATAAGGTACTCTACCTCAGGCGAGCATCACCTCAAGACTTCTTTAATATCAGACATCGCGCACCAGCTGTTATTGACAAAAAGACACACACCCCCACCCTTCGTCTTAACAGACGTAGCTTCTCTGTTCTGCCGGTGCATTGAAAATCCCTCCAGGTCTATATTATCTGTGTCGTCGTTCAGCCACGACTCGGTGAAACATAAGATATTACAGTTCTTAATGTCCCATTGGTAGGATAATCGTAACTGTAGGACATCCATTTTCTTATCCAATAATTGCATGTTAGCAAGTAGAATTATTGGCAGTGGGAGTTTACTCGCTCACCTACGGATTCTCAAAAGCCTGATCTGCGTCCTATTTTCCTCCGTCTTTTCTTCATGCAAATGACGGGGATCTGGGCCTGTTCCCAGGAGAGCAGAATATCTTTCTCGTCGGATTTGTTAAAAGGAAAAAGCTTCTTCCAGTCCGTGGTGAGTAATCCCAGTTTTGATGTCCAGAAGTTATTTTCGGTCATAAGAGACGGTAGCAGAAACATTTTGTACTAAACAAGTTTACAAAGTTACAAACGACGCAAAAAAAAACGAACAAAATAGCACAATTGATTACGGGCATGTAAAACGTCAGCCATCCTCTTCGGCGCTAGGTGTGTGTATTCTTACCAAGAGGAGAGCTGGCTCTCTGAGTCCTCTCCAGTTCATATGCTCTCTGCTCCCACTCCTCCTCTCTTCCATATCTCTCTCTCTCTCGCTCTTCATCCCTCTCTCCCTGCCTCTCCCAGGGAGCTTTATGGGCAGGGTTTCGTTCTGAGTGACAGGGCGATGGGGGCTGGAGATTGGGCACCACGCTACACACGGCCACGCCCCTTCTACTAGCCCCGCCCAGGATGTGATGCGAGGAATCAGATGACAAGAAGCTGCTCATCTGGCGGAGACAGGAGAGAGAGGGTTAACACACATACAGTGCCTGTAGGAAAGTATTCAGACCCCTTGACTTTATACACAATGTTACATTACAGAAATTTGTTGAATGGTTTAAAAAAGAGTTTTAATGACTCCAACCTAAGTGTATGTATAAACTTCTGACTTCAACTGTATGTAGGTGTATTTAGTCAAGTTAAAACTGTGTAAATAATATAGATCTATATCTCATTATATATACAGTGCATTCGGAAAGTATTCAGACCCCTTGACTTTTTCTGCATTTTGTTGCGTTACAGCCTTATTCTAAAATTGATTAAATGAATACAAATCCTCAGCAATCTACACACAATACCCCATAATGACAAAACAAGGTTTTTAGAAATGTTTGCAAATGTATATATATATATATAAAAACTGAAATACCTTATTTACATAAGTATTAAGACCCTTTGCTATGACATTCAAAATTGAGCTCAGGTGCATCCTGTTTCCATTGATCATTCTTGAGATGTTTCTACAACTTGATTCGAGTACTGTCAATATAAGGTCCCACAGTTGACAGTGCATGTCAGAGCAAAAACCAAGCCGAGACAGGATTGTGTCGAGGCACAGATCTGGGGAAGGGTACGAAAACATTTCTGCTGCATTGAAGGTCCCCAAGAAAACAGTGGCCTCCATCATTCTTAAATTGAAAAGATTTGGAACCAGCAAGACTCTTCCAAGAGCTGGCCTCCCGGCCAAACTGAGCAATCAGGGGAGAAGGGCCTTGGTCAGGGAGGTGGCCAAGAACCTGATGGTCACTCTGACAGAGCTCCAGAGTTCCTCTATGGAGATGTGTTATAGATTTTATGTTTTGATGACTAAATGTTTGTACTTAATACTAAGAACATTCTATTCTGAAAATGTATGCAATGGAGATGGGGTTACAAGACAAATGGCAGTCCAATTAATATGTGTGTGTGTCTAGATATTAACTTGGTGTGCAGAAGTATGACTTCATTTAGGGGGTGTCTCAAAGGGTTCTTTGATTCTACCAGACACATGCGAGAGGCCCGTCCTTGAGAAGAACCTCCCAACACCTCCCAAGTTTGACTTATTTGCAAAGATTGTGATAAGGCTGTGGGAAGAGACTATGTTCTTGGAGAGGGTGGGGGGAGAGGTGGGAATTTTGCATCTTTGTGTTTCAACATTGTACCATATAAAAGACTGTGTACACCTTTTAGAGCTCAGAGCTCTCCCGTGAATAAATAATCTACATTTGACCATTATAGATTGGGCCTCTGTTTGTCTCATTTCAACCAGTATCTTACAAATACTGGGTAACAGACAGAGTTTGTTTAATTGGAGTTCAGTTTATGAACATTGAGAACAAAATTTCTATAACAAGATGGGAGAAACATCCAGAAGGACAACCATCTCTGCAGCATTCCACCAATCAGGCCTTTATTGTAGAGTGGCCAGACGGAAGCCACTCCTCAGTAAAAGACATATGACAGCCGGCTTGGAGTTTGCCAAAAGGCACCTAAAGACTCTCAGACCATGGGAAAGAAGATTCTCTGGTCTGACGAAACCAAGATTGAACTCTTTGGCCTGAATGCCAAGCGTCACATCTGGAGGAAACCTGGCACCATCCCAAGGGTGAAGCATATTGGTGGCAGCATCATGCTGTGCGGATGTTTTTCTGCAGCAGGGACTGGGAGACTAGTCAGGATTGAGAAAAAGATGAACGGAGCAAAGTACAGAGAGATCCTTGATGGAAAATTTGCTCCAGACAGCTCAGGACCTCAGACTGGGGTGAAGGTTCACCTAACAGTACAACGACCCTAAACACACAGCCAAGACAATGCAGGAGTGACTTCAGGACAAGTCTCTGAATGTCCTTGAGTGGCCCAGCCAGAGCCTGGACTTGAACCCAATCAAACATCAAAGGTCTGCAGAGAAGAATGGGAGAAACTCCCCAAATACAAGTGTGCCAAGCTTGTAGCGTCATACCCAAGAAGACGTAAGGCTGTACTCACTGACAAAGGTGCTTCAACAAAGTACTGAGTAAAGGGTCCGAATACTTATGTAAACGTAATTTTTCCAGTGTTTATTTGTAATACATTTGCAAAAACCTCTAAAAAACATTTTTTTCTTCATCGTTATGGGGTGTTGTGTGTAGATTAATGAGGGAAAAAAACGATTTAATCCATTTTAGAATAAGGCTGTAACGTAACAAAATGTGGAAAAAGTCAAGGGGTCTGAATACTTTCTGAAGGCACTGAACACACACAGTTGAAGTCAGAAGTTTACATACACCTTAGTCAAATACATTTAAACCCAGTTTTTCACAATTCCTGACATTTAATCCTAGTAAAAATCCCCTGTCTTAGGTCAGTTAGGATCACCACTTTATCTTAAGAATGTGAAATGTCAGAATAATAGTAGAGAAAATTATTTATTTCAGGTTTTATTTCTTTCATCATATTCCCAGTGAGTCAGAAGTTTACATACACTCAATTAGTATTTGGCAGCATTGACTAAATTGTTTAACTTGGGTCAAACGTTTTGGGTAGCCTTCCACTAGCTTCCCACAATAAGTTGGGTGAATTTTGGCCCATTCCTCATGACAGAGCGGGTGTAACTGAGTCAGGTTTGTAGGCCTCCTTGCTCGCATACGCTTTTATATAGGATTGAGGTCAGGGCTTTGTGATGACGACTCCAATACCTTGACTTTGTTGTCCTTAAGCCATTTTGCCACAACTTTGGAAGTATGCTTGGGGTCATTGTCCATTTGGAAGACCCATTTGCGACCAAGCTTTAACTTCCTGACTGATGTCTTGAGATGTTGCTTCAATATATCCACATAATTTTCCTGACTCATGATGCCATCTATTTTGTGAAGTGCACCAGTCCCTCTTGCAGCAAAGCACAACATGATGCTGCCACCCCCGTGCTTCATGGTTGGGACGGTGTTCTTCGGCTTACAAGCATCCCCCTTTTTCCTCCAAACATAATGATGGTCATTATTGCCAAACAGTTCTATTTTTGTTTCATCAGACCAGAGGACATTACTACAAAAAGTGCCATCTTTGTCCCCATGTGCAGTTGCAAACCGTAGTCTGGCTTTTTTTATGGCGGTTTTGGAGCAGTGGCTTCTTCCTTGCTGAGGTCCCATGGTGTTTATACTTGCGTACTGTTGTTTGTACAGATGAACGTGGTACCTTCAGGTTTTTGGAAATTGCTCCCAAGGATGAACCAGACTTGTGGAGGTATAAAAAAAAATTCTGAGGTCTTGGCTGATTTCTTTTGATTTTCCCATGATGTCAAGCAAAGAGGCACTGCGTTTGAAGGTAGGCCTTGAAATACATCCACAGCCATGACATAATTTTCGGGAATTTTCCAAGCTGTTTAAAGGCACAGTCAACTTCGTGTATGTAAACTTCTGACCCACTGGAATTGTGATACAGTGAATTATAAGTGAAATAATCTGTCTGTAAACAATTGTTGGAAAATAACTTGTGTCATGCACAAAGTAGATGTCCTAACCGACTTGCCAAAACTATAGTTTGTTAACAAGAAATTTGTGTAGTGGTTGAAAAACGAGTTTTAATGACTCCAACCTAAGTGTATGTAAACTTACGACTTCAACTGTATATGCCTACATTTATGCGCAGGCCAGGTAGCCTATAGGACTACTTCTATGCGTAATCAGGGCCAGGTAGCCTATGGGACTACTTCTATGCGTAATCAGGTGTGTGTCCTTACTCAACACTGACAGGAGCGGTCAAAATAAAAGACAATGAATAAATTGACGAAACTCGGAAATGGAATGAAATAAACAAAAACTTGTTCCTCACAAGTGTACCTGACTGGTAGAGAGAGAGCTCTCGCTGGTAGCCATACTATCTCCATCAACACCTCTCATTGCTAGGTTGTTGATGTTGCCAGGCCAACCAGGTAGCATCGTCGTTGGGTGTGTAGTTGGCCGTACCATCACCTGAGGAGGCCCTCCTCCTCCCCCCTCCTCCTCCTCCACCTGTCACCACACCTCCACCTAGACCTCCATCTCTGTCGCCATAACTACCGACGCTGACCTCGGCATTGCCGGGCGGTCGGGGGTCGGCAGCGACACGCACGGCCTTGAACTCGATGCCTTCTGATCCCATCCCCGTCTTTGTCAGCAGGTAGCTGGTCTCCACGGATACAGCAGACATGCCCGCCCCCGTCCCGACCCCACCCACCGCCACACCCTCCTTTGCCCCTCCTCCGTCCTGGCTGAAA
Organism: Brachymystax lenok tsinlingensis; assembly: GCA_030435695.1. Lineage (NCBI taxonomy): Eukaryota > Metazoa > Chordata > Actinopteri > Salmoniformes > Salmonidae > Brachymystax > Brachymystax lenok. The sequence continues at coordinate 2,543,074 of CM059787.1, read as the reverse complement.
CCATCGGAGTCCTTCCTCTGGAACCTGATCCTCTTCCTGAAGATAATGTAGAGGAGGAGGAGGAGGGAGATGACGAAGATCAGGACTCCGATTCCGATGATCTCTACTGGACCCACGTAAAGAGAGAGGCTCCTAGGAGGAGGAACAAATCACTGAACACATGGATGACACAAAGTTTTACAATCAGAAAACACTTCCAACAAACATCAAGAGATGAGAACAAATGATGGTGATGTCATGCCCTCAGTAAGTTTTAAATTAACAAATTATCAAGTTCTCCCGAAACGGTTTATTCTCAAAACTCACACAGGCTACTGTATGGTAGTAGCCTACGCCAAATAAATCCATACTAATTCAACAACAAGTAGCTTTCTGACTTGGAAAGGATGTAAAAGAGCAACAAGATACAGTGGGGCAAAAAAGTATTTAGTCAGCCACCAATTGTGCAAGTTCTCCAACTTAAAAAGATGAGAGATGCCTGTAATTTTCATCATAGGTACACTTCATCTATGACAGACGAAATGAGAAAAAAGAAATCCAGAAAATCACATTGTAGGATTTTTTATTTATTTATTTGCAAATTATGGTGGAAAATAAGTATTTGGTCAATAACAAAAGTTTATCTCAATACTTTGTTATATACCCTTTGTTGGCAATGACAGAGGTCAAACGTTTTCTGTAAGTCTTCACAAGGTTTTCACACACTGTTGCTGGTATTTTGGCCCATTCCTCCATGCAGATCTCCTCTAGAGCAGTGATGTTTTGGGGCTGTCGCTGGGCAACACAGACTTTCAACTCCCTCCAAAGATTTTCTATGGGGTTGAGATCTGGAGACTGGCTAGGCCACTCCAGGACCTTGAAATGCTTCTTCACGAAGCCCCTCCTTCGTTTGCCGGCGGGTGTTTGGGATCATTGTCATGCTGAAAGACCCAGCCACGTTTCATCTTCAATGCCCTTGCTGATGGAAGGAGGTTTTCACTCAAAATCTCACGATACATGGCCCCATTCATTCTTTCCTTTACACGGATCAGTCGTCCTGGTCCCTTTGCAGAAAAACAGCCCCAAAGCATGATGTTTCCACCCCCATGCTTCACAGTAGGTATGGTGTTACCAAAAAGTTCTATTTTGGTTTCATCTGACCATATGACATTCTCCCAATCCTCATCTGGATAATCCAAATGCTCTCTAGCAAACTTCAGACGGGCCTGAACATGTACTGGCTTAAGCAGGGGGACACGTCTGGCACTGCAGGATTTGAGTCCCTGGCGGCGTAGTGTGTTACTGATGGTAGGCTTTGTTACTTTGGTCCCAGCTCTCTGCAGGTCATTCACTAGGTCCCCCCGTGTGGTTCTGGGATTTTTGCTCACCGTTCTTGTGATCATTTTGACCCCAAGGGGTGAGATCTTGCGTGGAGCCCCAGATCGAGGAAGATTATCAGTGGTCTTGTATGTCTTCCATTTCCTAATAATTGCTCCCACAGTTGATTTCTTCAAACCAAGCTGCTTACCTATTGCAGATTCAGTCTTCCCAACCTGGTGCAGGTCTACAATTTTGTTTCTGGTGTCCTTTGACAGCTCTTTGGTCTTGGCCATAGTGGAGTTTGGAGTGTGACTGTTTGAGGTTGTGGACAGGTGTCTTTTATACTGATAACAAGTTCAAACAGGTGCCATTAATACAGGTAACGAGTGGAGGACAGAGGAGCCTCTTAAAGAAGAAGTTACAGGTCTGTGAGAGCCAGAAATCTTGCTTGTTTGTATGTGACCAAATACTTATTTTCCACCATAATTTGCAAATAAATTCATTAAAAATCCTACAATGTGATTTTCTGGATTTTTTTCCCCTCATTTTGTCTGTCATAGTTGAAGTGTACCTATGATGAAAATTACAGGCCTCTCTCATCTTTTTAAGTGAGAGAACTTGCACAATTGGTGGCTGACTAAATACTTTTTTGCCCCACTGTAACCCCAAAAATTCATATCAGAATCTGACGTTTAAATTCTGACGTTTTTTAAACAGGGTCTGCCTAGCACTGAGATTGAACACGAGACCTTCGGGACCTAGCAGACAACAGGTTGCATTCTGGACCCTTTTAAACCCTGGGTAAACCTGACAACAACAGAACATTAGAACCGTCACACATGAGGGTCTGTCCATGAGGTTTGCCACAAAACTTTGAACCCTGTTTAAATCTTTCCCAGATATTAATAGCAAGGTTTTGCTTATACTTTCTATACATATAGGTCTGCTCACTGTACAGACCCCATTAAACCCTGTGCAACCATGACAACAACAGATCACTGTACAGTTGTGTGTGTCATTACCACAAGCCTGTACTCCCCAATTAAGGTGCCACCAGGCTCCTGTGATATAGAGTTTGAACACACCTACTGTACATACAGTTGAAGTCGGAAGTTTACATACACCTTAGCCAAATACATTTAAACTCAGTTTTAATCCTAGTAAAAAATTCCCTGTCTTAGGTCAGTTAGGATCACCACTTTATTTTAAGAATGTGAAATGTCAGAATAATAGTAGAGATAATGATTTCTTTCAGCTTTTATTTCTTTCATCAGATTCCCAGTGGGTCAGAAGTTTACATACTCTCAATTAGTATTTGTTAGCATTGACTTTAAATTGTTTAACTTGGGTCAAATGTTTCATGTAGCCTTCCACAAGCTTCCCACAATAAGTTGGGCAAATTTTGGCCCATTCCTGCTGACAGAGCTGGTGTAACTGAGTCAGGTTTGTAGGCCTCCTTGCTCGCACATGCTTTTTCAGTTCAGCCCACAAATTTTCTATAGGATTGAGGTCAGGGCTTTGTGATGGCCACTCCAATACCTTGAATTTGTTGTCCTTGGGCCATTTTGCCACAACTATGGAAGTACGCTTGGGGTCATTATCCATTTGGAAGACCCATTTGCTGTCACGATCTTCTTTCAAATAACTGGACCAAGGCGCAGCGTGCATTGAGTTCCACATTTTTAATATTAAGTGGAACAATACAAAAACAATAATGAAGCAACGAATGGACAAACGTAGTGCTCACACGCACTAACCGAAAAACCTGAAACTAGATTGGGGAGGGTTCTTGTGGGCCACTAGCGTCGGTGGCGGCTCCGGTGCGGGACGTAGCACCCACTCAGACCGTGGATCCAGCCAAGTAACCGAGGTGAACGCCGTGCCCGGACTGGGACCGGCGCAGATGGAGGCTCCGGCCCTGGCACCGGGCTGGGAAGGTGCACTGGAGGCCTGTTGCGTGGAGCCGGCACAGGTTGCACCGGACTGGTGACACGCTCTTCAGGGCGAGTGCGGGGAGCCGGCACAGGACGTACCAGACTGGGAAGGCGGACTGGAGGCCTGGTGTGTGGACCCGGCACAGGTTGCACCGGACTGGTGACACGCTCTTCAGGGCGAGTGCGGGGAGCCGGCACAGGACGTACCAGACTGGGAAGGCGGACTGGAGGCCTGGTGTGTGGAGCCGGCACAGGTTGCACCGGACTGGTGACACGCTCTTCAGGGCGAGTGCGGGGAGCTGGCACAGGACGTACCAGACTGGGAAGGCGGACTGGAGGCCTGGTGTGTGGAGCCGGCACAGGTTGCACGGACTGGTGACCACGCTCTTCAGGGCGAGTGCGGGGAACCGGCACAGGACGTACCGGGCTAGGGATGCGCACTGGAGGCCTGGTGCGTGGAGCCGGCACAGGTTGCAGCGGACTGGTGACACGCTCTTCAGGGCGAGTGCGGGGAACCGGCACAGGACGTACCGGGCTAGGGATGCGCATTGGAGGCCTGGTGCGTGGAGCCGGCACAGGTTGCACCGGACTGGTGACACGCTCTTCAGGGCGAAAAGTGCGAGCCGGCACAGGACGTACCAGACTGGGAAGGCGGACTGGAGGCCTGGTGTGTGGACCCGGCACAGGTTGCACCGGACTGGTGACACGCTCTTCAGGGCGAGTGCGGGGAGCCGGCACAGGACGTACCAGACTGGGAAGGCGGACTGGAGGCCTGGTGTGTGGAGCGGCACAGGTTGCACGGACTGGTGACACGCTCTTCAGGGCGAGTGCGAGAGCCGGCACAGGACGTACCAGACTGGGAAGGCGGACTGGAGGCCTGGTGTGTGGAGCCGGCACAGGTTGCACCGGACTGGTGACACGCTCTTCAGGGCGAGTGCGGGGAACCGGCACAGGACGTACCGGGCTAGGGATGCGCACTGGAGGCCTGGTGCGTGGAGCCGGCACAGGTTGCAGCAGACTGGTGACACGCTCTTCAGGGCGAGTGCGGGGAACCGGCACAGGACGTACCGGGCTAGGGATGCGCACTGGAGGCCTGGTGCGTGGAGCCGGCGCACGTTGCACTGGACTGGTGACACGCTCTTCAGGGCGAGTGCGGGGAACCGGCACAGTACGTACCGGGCTAGGGATGCGCACTGGAGGCCTGGTGCGTGGACCCGGCGCACGTTGCACTGGACTGGTGACACGCTCTTCAGCGCGAGTGCGGGGAGCTGGCACAGGACGAACCGGGCTGAAATATTGGGGTTGCCCCTGGGCTGTTTGTGGACGCGGACCCCAGGGTCGTTGCAGTCCCACTCCCGCCAAGGAAGAGTCTCGCATCCACACAGTAGTTCTTCCCAGGTCCAACTCTCCTTTACCTTCGTCGCACGCTGCTTGGTCCTGGACTGGTGGGATATTCTGTCACAATCTTTTTTCGAATAACTGGACCAAAGCTCAGCGTGCGCTGAATTCCAAATTTTTTATAGTAAGTGGAACAATACAAAAACAATAACGAAGCAACGAATCGACAAACGTAGTGCTCACACGCACTAACCAAAATATAATATCCCACCAACCCAGAGGGCTCTCTATGGCCAGGACGTGACATTTGCCACCAAGCTTTAACTTCCTGACTGATGTCTTGAGATGTTGCTTCAATATAGCCACATAATTTGCATTCCTCATGATGCCATCTGTTTTGTGAAATGCACCAGTCCCTCCTGCAGCAAAGCACCCCCACAACATGATGCTGCCACCCCCGTGCTTCACGGTTGGGATGGTGTTCTTCAGCTTGCAAGCGTCCACCTTTTTCCTCCAAACATAACGATGGTCATTATAGCCAAATAGTTCTATTTTTGTTTCATCAGACCAGAGGACATTTCTCCAAAAAGTACGATCTTTGTCCCCATGTGCAGTTGCAAACCGTAGTCTGGCTTTTTTATGGCGGTTTTGGAGCAGTGGCTTCTTCCTTGCTGAGGTCCCATGGTGTTTATACTTGCGTACTGTTGTTTGTACAGATGAACGTGGTACCTTCAGGTTTATGGAAATTGCTCCCAAGGATGAACCAGACTTGTGGAGGTCTACAAGTTTTTTCTGAGGTCTTGGCTAATTTCTTTTTATTTACCCAAGATGTCAAGCAAAGAGGCACTGAGTTTGAAGGTAGGCCTTGAAATACATCCACAGGTAGACCTCCAATTGACTAAAATTATGTCAATTAGCCTCTCAGAAGCTTCTAAAGCCATGACATCATTTTCTGGAATTTTCCAAGCTGTTTAAAGGCACAGTCAACTTAGTGTATGTAAACTTCTGACCCACTGGAATTGTGATACAGTGAATTATAAGTGAAATAATCTGTCTGTAAACAATTGTTGGAAAAATGACTTGTGTCATGCACAAAGTAGATGTCCTAACCAACTTGCCAAAACTATAGCTTGTTAACAAGAAATTTGTGGAGTGGTTGAAAAAACGAGTTTTAATGACTCCAACCTAAGTGTATGTAAACTTTCGACTTCAACCCTATGTGGGAACTCCTTCAAGACTGTTGGAAAAGCATTCCAGGTGAAGCTGATTGAGAGAATGCCAAGCGTGTGCAAAGCTGTCCTCAAGGCAAAGGGTGGCTACTTTGAAGAATCTCAAATATAAAATATATTTTGATTTGTTTATCCCTTTTTTGGTTACTACATGATTCCATATGTGTTATTTCATAGTGTTGATATCTTCATTATAATTCTACAATGTGGAAAATTTTACAAATCAAGAAAAACCCTTGAATGAGTAGGTGTGTCCAAACTTTTAACTAGTACTGTAGGTCATATCAGTGTACAGTTATGTGAGTGTGTGTGTGTGTGTGTGTGTGTGTGTGTGTGTGTGTGTGTGTGTGCGGTACCTGTAGGCCAGGGTCTGGGTCCAGTAGGCTCCTCTCTCCACAGAACTGGCCCTCGTAACCATAGGAACAGTTACAATAGTACGCCCCAAAGGTGTTCATACACACTCCTCCATTCTCACACTCCTCACGCTCACACTCGTTCACATCTTCATCACATCTGGAGAGGAGGAGAGATAGGTCGAGAAGAAGAGGAGGAGAGGAGATATAGGGAGAGAGAGATAGAGGTAGAGGAGGAGGAGGAGGAGGAGGAGGAGGAGAGATATGTAGATAGGGAGAGAGAGGTAGAGGTAGAGGAGATATAGGGAGAGACAGATAGAGAGGTAGAGGAGGAGGACGAGGAAGAGGAGGAGGAGGAGGAGAGATATGTAGATAGGGAGAGAGAGGTAGAGGAGGGGGAGGAGGAGGGATAGATAGATAGAGAGGTAGAGGAGGAGGGATAGATAGATAGAGAGGTAGAGGAGGGAGGATAGATAGATAGATAGATAGATAGAGAGGTAGAGGAGGGAGGGAGGGAGGGAGGGAGGGAGGGAGGGAGGGAGGGAGGGAGGGAGGGAGGGAGGGAGGTAGGTAGGTAGGTAGGTAGGTAGAGAGAGGTAGAGGAGGAGGAGGAGAGGAAGAGAGATGGAAGGAGAAAGTTAAAAAAAGGGAAAGGGAGTCAGAGAAGAAGAGAGAGGAGAGAGATAACTTTTAAACTCAGTTTCCTTTAGGTCTAAAGCAAAATAGTCATGTTGGTTTTCTTTTTAATGACACACAGCTTGCAGTTCAAACAAGGCCTCCCACTGGGACAGAAGTATCATACACACGCCTCTGTCTCTCTATTAAATTATTTCTCCCTAATGGGATTTTCACAAAATCTCTTTGACGTGTAAAAGTGTTCAGGCTGTTACCTCTTTGTAAAACTATTAATGAGTTCAACTTAATGGGGGAAAAAATGCTGTACCAAACAGCTAATATGTCTCTTTAGTTGTGAATTTCGGGTGAATTCAGACAATTATCTCTATAAAGCTATAAAGGCTTTTCATCTAAGGACATGTCCCCTCTCTCTTCTCTTCAATTATCTCAGTCTAAAGGCTTTTCATCTAAGGACATGTCCCCTCTCTCTTCTGTTCAATTAGAGTTAGTTTTACAGTAATAACAGACTTCAGGTAGAGTTAGTTTTACAGTAATAACAGACTTCAGGTAGAGTTAGTTTTACAGTAATAACAAACTTCAGGTAGAGTTAGTGTTACAGTAATAACAGACTTCTTCAGGTAGAGTTAGTGTTACAGTAATAACAGACTTCAGGTAGAGTTAGTTTTACAGTAATAACAGACTTCAGGTAGAGTTAGTTTTACAGTAATAACAGACTTCAGGTAGAGTTAGTTTTACAGTAATAACAGACTTCAGGTAGAGTTAGTGTTACAGTAATAACAGACTTCTTCAGGTAGAGTTAGTGTTACAATAATAACAGACTTCTTCAGGTAGAGTTAGTTTTACAGTAATAACAGACTTCAGGTAGAGTTAGTTTTACAGTAATAACAGACTTCAGGTAGAGTTAGTTTTACAGTAATAACAGACTTCAGGTAGAGTTAGTGTTACAGTAATAACAGACTTCAGGTAGAGTTAGTTTTACAGTAATAACAGACTTCTTCAGGTAGAGTTAGTGTTACAATAATAACAGACTTCTTCAGGTAGAGTTAGTTTTACAGTAATAACAGACTTCAGGTAGAGTTAGTTTTACAGTAATAACAGACTTCAGGTAGAGTTAGTTTTACAGTAATAACAGACTTCAGGTAGAGTTAGTTTTACAGTAATAACAAACTTCAGGTAGAGTTAGTGTTACAGTAATAACAGACTTCTTCAGGTAGAGTTAGTTTTACAGTAATAACAGACTTCTTCAGGTAGAGTTAGTTTTACAGTAATAACAGACTTCTTCAGGTAGAGTTAGTGTTACAGTAATAACAGACTTCAGGTAGAGAGTCAGACAACAGTCAGCAGGGTTGAGATGAGCCAGTGTTCTGGTACACTGTAAATGGTTAACTCTCTGCCGCAATCTAGTGGTGATTGTTGTATAACCCCGAGTGCCGCAGCGGTCTAAGGCACTGCATCTCAGTGGGGACTGTGTGTAACTGCTGCTCTCTAGTGGGGACTGTGTGTAACTGCTGCTCTCTAGTGGGGACTGTGTGTAACTGCTGCTCTCTAGTGGGGACTGTGTGTAACTGCTGCTCTCTAGTGGGGACTGTGTGTAACTGCTGCTCTCTAGTGGGGACTGTGTGTAACTGCTGCTCTCTAGTGGGGACTGTGTGTAACTGCTGCTCTCTAGTGGGGACTGTGTGTAACTGCTGCTCTCTAGTGGGGACTGTGTGTAACTGCTGCTCTCTAGTGGGGACTGTGTGTAACTGCTGCTCTCTATTGGGGACTGTGTGTAACTGCTGCTCTCTAGTGGCGACTGTGTGTAACTGCTGCTCTCTAGTGGGGACTGTGTGTAACTGCTGCTCTCTAGTGGCGACTGTGTGTAACTGCTGCTCTCTAGTGGGGACTGTGTGTAACTGCTGCTCTCTAGTGGCGACTGTGTGTAACTGCTGCTCTCTAGTGGGGACTGTGTGTAACTGCTGCTCTCTAGTGGTGACTGTGTGTAACTGCTGCTCTCTAGTGGGGACTGTGTGTGTGTGTGTACTTACATGAGTCCAGTGAGACCCCGGGGACAACCACAGAAGAAGGCTGTGTCTCCAGCTGTACAGTCTGCGCCGTTCTGACAGGGGTTTGGTAGACACGAAGTCAGCTCCTCCTCACAGCGCCCTCCAGTGGACCAGATACTGCAACTACACCCGAAACCTGACGGGGCAGAGAAGGAACATATAAGAAGTGTTTAGCTAAATCAGTGTAGCTGCCAGAAAGAAACAGTAGCGCCGAAAACAAAATGACACACAGACACACACCCAGACACACACAGACACACACCCAGACACACACACGCACATACACACACAACCACACACAGACACACACACACATGCACACAGACACACACAACGACACAGACACAGACACACACACACACACACAAATACACACACACACAAAGTCCTCACCACCAGAGGGCAGTTGCATACAGGTTCCTCCATTGAGACAGGGCTGGGTCACACAGGGGTCAGGGTAGAGTACACAGCCTAGCTTCACCTCACTAAGGCCAGCTATCTCTGCATAGCGACTCCTCTTGTTCTGGAGAGGCAGCTCGTTACTATTCAGCACCAGCGACCTCAGACACCCCTGAAACCCATCCTCGGCCCGGGGCGGACCCCTCATTCCCCTCTCCCCGGGACCCTGGGTGCGGCCCTGTCCCCTCTCCCCTGGATTGGAAGTTGGAGGTCTGATTTGGGCGCCGAAGAAGAAGGACGGATCGGGTGCGAGGGGCCAGAGTCGGACCGGCGCTCCGGCGGCCCTACGGCGTTCCACATAGCTGTCGTCCAACGAGAGGAGGGTATAGTTGCTGGTGAGTTCTAACGTCACGGCATGCCAGCGCCCATCGTTGATTGGTCGGCCGGAGATACCCATGATGCCGAGGGTGTTGTCACAGTCCAGCTGGAACCACAGACGACCATCTTCGATCTGGAGGGGAGGGTAGGAGAGGAGAGGAGAGGGGAGGGGAGACTACATTAGAGGAGGGTGTCTGTGTGTGTGTGTGTGCTTGTGTGTCTGTGTTTGTGCGTGCATGTGTCTGTGCATGCGTGTCTGTGTGTGCGCGTGTGTACCTTCAGCATGGTGCAGGGGTTGGCCCGTGTGTACATGATGACTCCTCTACTCTGTAATGTCCGGATACTTAGACCCAGTCTCATCTCTCCTCCTCCTCCCTGGCCTCCTTCTTTCACCCTGTACTTTATATAGCTGTTACCTGAGAAACTCAGAGACGTCTGGCCTACAGAGAGAGAGAGAGACAGTGAGAGAGTGAGATTTGACCCCAATAACTACCGTGGGATATGCGTCAACAGCAACCCATTAACCATTGTAAATACAACCCATATTTATGTTTATTTATTTTCCCTTTTGTACTTTAACTATTTGCACATAATATGACATGTGAAATGTCTTTATTATTTTTGGAACTTTTGTGATTGTAATGTTTATTGTAAAAAAGAAAATTGTTTATTTCACTTTTGTTTATTATCGATTTCATTTGCTTTGGCAATGTAAACATGACTATGACTAGGGTGGCTGGGGTCTTTGACAATTTTTAGTGCCTTTAGTCCTAGGGTCCTTAGCTTAGTGATGAGCTTTGAGGGCACTATGGTGTTGAACGCTGAGCTGTAGTCAAGAACAGCATTCTCAAATAGGTGTTCCTTTTGTCCAGGTGGGAAAGGGCGGTGTAGAATGCAATAGAGATTGTTTCGTCTGTGGATTTGTTGTGGCGGTATGCAAATTGGAGTGGGTCCAGGGTTTCTGGGATGATGGTGTTGATGTGAGCCATGACCAGCCTTTCAAAGCACTTCATGGCTACAGACGTGAGTGCTACAGGTCGGTAGTCATTTAGGCAAGTTACCTTGGTGTTCTTGGGCACAGGAACTATGGTGGTCTCCTTGAAACACGTTGGTATTACAGACATAGTCAGGAACAGCTTGAAAATGTCAGTGAAGACACTTGCTAGTTGGTCAGCGCATGCTCGGAGTACACGTCCTGGTAGTCCGTCTGGCCCTGCGGCCTTGTGAATGTTGACCTATTTAACCCTCCTGTTGTGTTCCTTTTATGTTAACTAATTCTGTGTTCCCGGTCCAAAATGACCGCCCCATTATAGCTGATTATAAATCCATAATAATACATATATTATCACCTAATGTTGTGTTAGATTTTTCTATCAACTTAAGTTCTTGTGAACATTACAAGTTTTGAACTTCTATTTGCTATTTATGGCCTGTAGGCCTCATCGACCTGAGCTCACACAACTCGTTTATGAGTTAAAAAAAAAGCATAATGTATGGATTGTTTTGACTATAACAAATACTCAGATGAAACATATTGTGCTATTTATCACAGACTACTTTGTGTCAAAGTTTAACAAGGACTCTCTCCTCCTCACCAAAGATATGATCAAGAGCCTCACATACAGTATATCGTTTGGTCATTGTGCTGCCACAGAATGAATTGTGAGCAAGGCCTCAAAAAATCTTTATATACCAGAGATGCGAGAAAAGTTCTATATATTATTGAAACAATGTTGCGATTGTTTGTGAGAATGCCAACAGTTTTGGTTCCCGTGGGGGAAGGATTCTATTGGGAAAAGGTTCCCATGGGGGTTGCCATGGAAGCCAAGAAGGGCGGCAGGGTACCCTTGTGGTTAGAGCATTGGACTAGTAACCGAAAGGTTGCAAGTTCAATTCCCCCAAGCTGACAAGGTACAAATCTATCGTTCTGCCCCTGAAAACGCAGTTAACCCACTGTTCCTAGGCCGTCATTGAAAATAATAATTTTTTCTTAACTGACTTGCCTAGTTAAATAAAAAATAAAACGTGGGAGTTTGGGAAAGGAAGTGTGGCCATCTGTTGAATGGGCATGTGCCTGAACTCAATTTTATACACTAATTGTAGTCTCACCCATTAATTTCTAATGACCGGTAATTTTTGACTGGGAACACCACAGGTGTACAAAAGTTAAATAAAACACCCAAAATGTAATGAAAATCATCCAAATGTATTGTGTGTGTTCAGATGCCCTGTGTGGACAAAGTCATGGAACCTTATGACAATCAGATTAAATGAACTACATTTTTCAGAGAGAAAACGTGTAAATCGGTCCAATTAGACCAGAACACAGCAGGAGGGTTAAAGGTCCTACTCACATCGGCTACTGAGAGCATGATCACACAGCCGTCCGGAACAGCTGATGCCCTCATGCATGCTTCTGTGTTGCTTTCCTCGAAGCGAGCACAGAAGTAATTTAGCTCGTCTGGTAGGCTCGTGTCACTGGGCAGCTCGCAGCTGTGCTTCCCTTTGTAGTCTGTAATAGTTTGCAAGCCCTGCCACATCCGACGATTTTCGGAGCCGGTGTAGTATGATTCAATCTTAGCCCTGTATTGATGCTTTGCCTGTTTGATGGTTCGTTGGAGGGTATAGCGGGATTTCTTATACGCGTCCGGGTTAGAGTCCCGCTACTTCAAAGCGGCAGCTCTGCCTTGGTAGCTCAGTGCGGATGATGCCTGTAATCCATGGCTTCTGGTTGGCGTATGTACGTTCAGTCACTGTGGGGACGGCGTCATTGATGCACTTATTGATGAAGCCAGTGACTGATATCGTGAACTCCTCAATGCCATCGGAAGAATCACGGAACATATTCCAGTCTGTGCTAGCAAAACAGTCCTGTAGCTTAGCATCTGCGTCATCTGACCACTTCTTTATTGATCGAGTCCCTGGTGCTTCCTGCTTTAGTTTTTTCTTGTAAGCAGGAATCAGGAGGATAGAATTATGGTCAGATTAGCCAAATTTGACACCAGTGCCGCCCTAACAGCAGTCGACAATAGAGCCCTTGTAGTTGTTTAGTTTGAAACACAACCCTGCTCCATGCCATCACACAATTACTGTTGTTGTCTACGCAATCCAAAAACGGTCCATTATAAATCACAATCAGGTCAGATTGTCATGATTTCAAAGCTTGTTCTATTGGCAACGTGACCTACCTAAGTCATAAAATGTGAACTTACGGTGTTAGGCTTTCAGAGAAATAGATCATAGTTGTAATTTCTCATAAAAATGAGTGAAGTAACATGTTTATGACTGTATATGACATGAGCTTTAAACTATGGAAATGTGAAGTGCACATTTGGACTCATGGGGCTTGCTTGTACGACATCAAAGCGATATTTATTATAATCCTCAAGGTCTCATTTTTCCCAAAATACACAGAGTCATCTATATTTACAGAATTTCTCTCACTCAAACAACAAAACATTTGCTTAAGTTACCCAATTACCAGGAGGGATGGGAGCAACGTCTTGTTGCGTGCGGTGAATTCACAACTCATACATGTCATGTATAACATGTTACTGTACGGCCACTGCATTACTCGGTCAACCCTGTTCCTGCAGAGCTACCCTCCTGTAGGTTTTAATAACTCTAACCCTGTTCTTGGAGCGTTACCATCCTGGAGGTTTTCACTCCAACCCTGTTCCTGGAGACCTCCTGTAGGTTTACAACTGGAGACCTCCTGTAGGTTTCCAAGGTTTACAGCTAATTATTAGAGTTAGGTGTGCTAGATTAGGGTTGGAGTGAAAACCTACAGGACGGTATCTACCCAGGAACAGGGTTGTAGTTAAAAACTACGGTGCATTCGGAAAGTATTCAAACCCTTGACTTTTTCCACATTTTGTTACATTACAGCGGCATCAGTGTTTGGAGTTTTGGAGAGTCTGGCGTGCCCAAAGTAAAATGCCTGGTACTCAGGCCCAGACACTAAGATATGCACATAATTAGTAGTACTGAATAGAAAACACAAATAATGTCTGTGAGTATAACAGAACTGATATGGCAGGCGAAAACCTGAGGGAAATCCATCCAAGAAAATGTGATTTTGCTGGCTCATTTTCCATTGAGTTGCTATTGTAAATGCTTAAATCCAGCTCCCAGGTTGCAGACCTATGGCTTCCACTAGATGTCAACTGTCTTTAGACAAGGTTTCAAAGTTTCAAAAATAGAGGAGTAGAAGAAGTTTATCCAAGGAGAGTGAGGAAGTAACTTCTGTCTGTGGCGCGCGGGACCGGGAGCGCGCACCTCGTTTTTTTCCTTTACTATCGCCCAGGTTATTATCCGTGTGAAATATTATAGTTAATATACATAATAGTGTACCTAAGGATCGATTAGAAACGTTGTTTGATTTGTTTGGACAAAGTTTATAGGTATATTTTTTGTCTTGTATAATGAGACGAGTGGACGGTGGATTTTCTGAACAGAACGCGCCAACCAAAATTAGCTTTATGGATATAAAGATGGACTTTTTCGAACAAAAGGAACATGGATTGTCTTTCTTGGACACTTTGGAATACCATCAGCAGAAGATCTTCAAAAGTAAGCGATTTATTTTAGCTCTTTTTATGTACACGGGGCGCTGTCCTCAGACAATCAAATGTTATGCTTTCGCCGTAAAGCCTTTTTGACATCTGAAAACGCTGTGAGATTACCAAGATTCTAAGCTTTTGAAGAGTGTGCAACACTTGTACTTTCGTGAATGTTTTATAATACTACATTTGCATTTTAAATTTGGCGCTCTACATTTTTCCGGATGTTGTCGTAGGCGGGGCGCCTGTGACCCACTGCACCTTAATTATCCCCAAGAGGTTTTTAAATAGTTTTCCCCCCTCATCAATCAACACACAATACCCCATAATGACATCACAATACCCCATAATGACATCACAATACCCCATAATGACATCACAATACCCCATAATGACATCACAGTACTTTGTTGAAGCACCTTTGGCAGCGATTACAGCCTTGAGTCTTCTTGGGTATTGTCACGATCTTCGACAGAATTGGACCAAGGCGCAGCGTGCAGGGTTGAGTGAAACATATTTATTTAAATGTAACTCACCAAAACAAAAGAAAGAACACAACGACCGTAACGCAGGTGTGGCACACACAGGTACACACACAACTACAAACCTAAGTATAATATCCCACAACAAGGTGGGGGACTAAACAACCTAAATAGGATTCCCATTTAGAGACAACGACTAACAGCTGCCTCTAATTGGGAACCCAAACCAACCAACATAGAAATACAAAACATAGACCAAAACACCCCTGATCACGTCCTGACCAAAACACAAATGAGCAGCCAAAAGGGCTACCTATGGCCAGGATGTGACAGGTATGATGCTACAAGCTTGGTCCACCTGTATTTGGTGAGTTTCTCACATTATTCTTTGCAGATGCTCTCAAGCTCTGTCAGGTTGGATGGGGAGCGTCACTGCACAGCTATTTTCAAGTCTCTTCGAGATGTTCAATCGGATTCAAGTCCGAGCTCTGGCTGGGCCACTCAAGGACATTCAGAGACTTGTCCCAAAGCCACTGCTGCGTTGTCTTGGCTGTGTGCTTAGGGTCGTTGCCTTGTTGGAAGGTGAACCTTCGCCCCAGTCTGAGGTCCTGAGCGCTCTGGGGCAGGTTTTCTTTAAGAATCTCCCTGTACATTGCTCCGTTCATCTTTCCCTCAATCCTGACTAGTCTCCCAGTCCCTACCGCTGAAAAACATCCCCACAGCATGATGCTGCCACCACCATGCTTCACCCTTGGGATGGTGCCAGTTTTCCTCCAGACGTGACGCTTGGCATTCAGGTCAAAGAGTTCAATCTTGGTTTCATCAGACCAGATAATCTTGTTCCTCATGGTCTGAGAGTCCTTTAGGTGCCTTCTGGCAAACTCCAAGCGGGCTGTCATGTGCCTTTTACTGAGGAGTGGCTTCTGTCTGGCCACTCTACCATAAAGGCCTGATTGGTGGAGTGCTGCAGAGATGGTTATCCTTCTAGAAGGCTCTCCCATCTCCACAGAAGTCTGTCAGAGTGACCATCGGGTTCTTGGTCACCTCCCTGACCAAGGCCCTTCTCCCCCGATTGCTCAGTTTGGCTGGGCGGCCATCTCTAGGAAGTGTCTTGGTAGTTCCACACTTCTTCCATTTAAGAATGGAGGCCACTGTGTTTTTGGGTACCTTCCCTGCGGCAGACAGTGGAGCTCTCGGAGCTCTACGGACAGTTCCTTCCACCTCATGTCTTTGTTTTTGCTCTGACATGCACTGTCAACTGTGGGACTTTATATAGACAGGTGTGTGCCTTTCCAAATCATGTCCAATCAATTGAATTTACCACAGGTGGACTCCAATCAAGTTGTAGAAAAATCTCAAGATTGATCAATGGAAACAGGATGCACCTGAGCTCAATGTCGAGTCTCATAGCAAAGGGTCTGAATACTTAGGTAAATAAGGTATTTGTGACCCGTTTCAGGAAACTAGGCATATGTCGCAAGTCACGACTTCACAGGAGAGCCATTTGAAAGTTTGTATTTTTTGCATTTTATGGCAGAAATGCCTTCTGCAACATGTGAACTTTCATGTGCATTAATAACAAATGTATATGTCATCTTTAAATACGAATAAAATTGTTAAATTATGAGCCTTGTCGGCAATCGAGGATCGAGTTTTGAAATCAGTGGAATTAGAGTATGATAGCTAAAGAGATGGAGAAAACACCTGCCTCCGGATTACATCTTCAAACTAAGGGCAGCCGTGGCATGACATCTGTGACAGGGAGACGCATCCATGACGTATGATGATGTATACAGGTAAGATAGTCTAGCTAGCTATATTTTCAGATATTACACGTTTCTAATTTTGACAGAAAGTGGTTTCATTTCATGCTAAAGTGTACTGTTAGATAGCTAGCTGACTTTAGCTGGCTGGCTCCCTAGCTAAAGTTACGTGTATGACGTTACTATTCGTATCCCAGAGCCGTTTGCTTTCCTAGTTAGAGCCTAATATTAGCTAGCTAACATTGCACCTGGTTGGTTAGCTCCCAGCATATTCATGCAGGATAGTAACAACGTGATTTGGCACTATGTTCATTGTTGTTTAACTAGCTAACGTTAGCTGGCTTGTTCGTTAGGAAATGTTAGGTGACGTGTGTGATCTTACACGTTGTTTACCTAGCTATGGTTCATTGTTTACCTAGCTAGGTTCGTGGTTTACGTAGCTAGGTTCATTGTTTACCTAGCTAGGTTTGTGGTTTATGTAGCTAGGTTCATTGTTTACCTTGCTATGTTCATTGTTTACCTAGCTAATTTCACTGTTTACCTAGCTAGGTTCATTGTTTACCTAGCTAGGTACATTTTTTACCTAGCTAATTTCATTGTTTACCTAGCTAGGTACATTGTTTACCTAGCTAGGTACATTGTTTACCTAGCTAATTTCATTGTTTACCTAGCTATGTTCATTGTTTACCTAGCTAATTTCATTGTTTACCTAGCTAATTTCATTGTTTACCTAGCTAGGTTCATTGTTTACCTAGCTAATTTCATTGTTTACCTAGCTATGTTCATTGTTTACCTAGCTAATTTCATTGTTTACCTAGCTAATTTCATTGTTTACCTAGCTAGGTTCATTGTTTACCTAGCTAATTTTATTGTTTACCTAGCTAGGTTCATGTCTTAAGTGTACAACAATTGTTGAATATGGCCGGGGTCAGTAAACGTCAGCAAAAAAGCACAATGAAATTGTTGCCGGCAGACCTTGTTAGGCTGTTTTCATGTCATGCAGAGGTAAACAAATCATTGGCCAGAGCGTCAACTGTGCACTCTGAACGCCACAAAGAGCAAAACGAGAAGGGCGGGGCTAAAGCTTAACAGGGTGTGAATGATGCTGAATGGGTGGAGACAAATTTAGAGCTCTTCACTAGAAACCAAAACATTCAAAGGCCATTTTCTCAAAAGTGCGTTTACAAGTTTGTCAACTTTCAAAGCAGAATTACTTTCCCATAGTACCTCAAAAATGCAGTGTATGATATACCATTTTGTAGAGTCTCCACTTTTGTCCAATGTAAAAAAAAACACCATATCAAATTTTGCTACATAAGACCAAATCCAGGTTCAGAGTCACATTTCTGTTTTAAAATGTTAATACATTTGCAATGTGGAAAAACCTTTTTTAATATTTAATTGGAGTTAAAACCTACAGGAGGGTATCTTTCCAGGAACAGGGTTGGAGATCAAACCTACAGGAGGGTTTCTCTCCAAGAACAGGGTTGGAATTAAAACCTACAGGAGGGTTTTTCTCCAGGAACAGGGTTGGAGATCAAACCTACAGGAGGGTGTCTCTCCAGGAACAGGGTTTGAGTTAAAACCTACAGGAGGGTTTTTCTCCAGGAACAGGGTTGGAGATCAAACCTACAGGAGGGTGTCTCTCCAGGAACAGGGTTTGAGTTAAAACCTACAGGAGGGTTTTTCTCCAGGAACAGGGTTGGAGATCAAACCTACAGGAGGGTGTCTCTCCAGGAACAGGGTTGGAGTTAAAACCTACAGGAGGGTTTTTCTCCAGGAACAGGGTTGGAGATCAAACCTACAGGAGGGTGTCTCTCCAGGAACAGGGTTGGAGATCAAACCTACAGGAGGGTTTCTCTCCAGGAACAGGGTTGGAGATCCCTGTCTAGAACAGTACTTTATAATATCCTCTTATCTACCTGCGGTTCATCTCACCTGCACAGAGGAAAAATATAGCTTCCAATCCCTTCATATAAACAATATTATCACCTGCACACTGGTCCATCCTGTCAGGCAGACACTGGCAGACAGAGGGCGCTGTGGGGCTGGAACGAACACACTGCATGTCTATAGGACAGGATTGCCCCTCACACTGCTCCTCTACGGGGTTGGGACAGGTACCTCCTGGGGGAAGGGGGTAAAGAGAGACATAATAGACAGAGTTGGGGTTAGAAAGATATATAGCAAGGGGAGGGATGAAAAGATCAAATGATGAAAATAGGCAGTGTGTACTGACCTGGGCAGGTGCATGTCTCCATGCGGCTGTATCGTGGGGTGATGAAGCTGACCGTCGGGGTACTGTAGGTGACCATCGCTCCACCCTCCACCACCAGGGCCTGTTCACACACTCTGTCCCCGCAGTCGAGCTCCCCTGAGCAGGCTAGCGCCAGCACGTCCGCCCCCGACAGGACACCCTGGAGCTGCCCTCTCTGGTCTCCTGTAGCCGACTCCCTTCCCCGTCCTCTCCCTTCTCCTCTCCTCCCCGCCTCCCCCATCCTAAGGATCAGCTCCTGTGAGGTTAGGTACCCTCCTCCCTCTCCTTCCCCCTCTGGTCTCTCCATGGCCAGGAGTAGGTCGATGGCCCCCCCCGACACCGACTGCACACCGAGAATGTGCAGAGGGTCCTGTTGTTGCTCGAGGGACGACGAACCCCAGCCGACTACGCCACGCAGCCTCTTTTTGAAAGATAAAAACTGTATTAGTCAAAACAACTTTATTAGTCAAAAATACAATGTCATTAACGAAACAACAAAGTTCTTAATAATTTTCCAAATTGTTTTTCTCATCCATTCCAAGACAGAAAAACAGATCCTAATCCTCACCCCTAATATTAACCCTAACCCCTGGTACTAACCCCTGGTACTAACCCTAATCCCTGGTACTAACCCCTGGTACTAACCCTAATCCCTGGTACTAACCCCTGGTACTAACCCTAATCCCTGGTACTAACCCCTGGTACTAAACATAATCCCTGGTACTAACCCCTGGTACTAAACATAATCCCTGGTACTAACCCCTGGTACTAAACATAATCCCTGGTACTAACCCCTGGTACTAAACATAATCCCTGGTACTAACCCCTGGTACTAACCCTAATCCCTGGTACTAACCCCTGGTACTAACCCTAATCCCTGGTACTAACCCCTGGTACTAAACATAATCCCTGGTACTAACCCCTGGTACTAAACATAATCCCTGGTACTAACCCCTGGTACTAAACCTAAACCCAGGTACTAAACCTAATCCCTGGTACTAACCCCTGGTACCAAACCTAATCCCTGGTACTAAACCTAATCCCTGGTACTAACCCCTGGTACTAAACCTAATCCCTGGTACTAACCCCTGGTACTAAACCTAATCCCTGGTACTAACCCCTGGTACTAAACCTAATCCCTGGTACTAACCCCTGGTACTAAACCTAAACCCAGGTACTAAACCTAATCCCTGGTACTAACCCCTGGTACCAAACCTAATCCCTGGTACTAACAGTTTCTAAGTGCTATGCGCACACCTACCTGATTGATACACAGGATGGCAGCACTGGAGCAGTTTGTAGGGGTTGAGTGCCTTGCTCAAGGTTTCAAGGGCAGATTGTCAGATCCGGGACACCCTTTAGCCTCCCTAACCTATTTGATGTTACTGAGATCCTAGAAGCTGTTCAGGATCAGGGAGGGGAATCTCAGGATGACACACAAACCTGCTTGATATCATTAAGATGTCGTCCCAGCAAGTCTTCAGGGGTCAGCGAGGAAAACCTCAGGGTGATGGCGCTACGGAGGAGATCCTCAGTCACCTGTTCAACCATGACCGTTACGACCACTGGGACGGAGTAACGACCGTCACTCACCGTAGCGTTACACTGATACCTGGGGGGAGAGAGACCAACAAACAGCTCAGAGAGGGTGTGTGTGTGTGTGTGTGTGTGTGTGTACCACAGGAGACAGGTGGCACCATAACTGGGAGAATGGGCTCGGGGTAATGACTGGAGCGGAATCAGTGGAATGGTATCAAATACATCAAATCCATGGTTTCCATGGTGTTTGATGCCATTCCATTTGCTCCGTTCCGGGCCATTATTATGATCCGTCCTCTCCCCTCAGCAGGCCTCCCCTGGTGTGTACCTGCCAGGCTCCAGTCCAGCCAGGGCCACTACACTGCCGTCCTGCCTGTTGATCTTGAATGGATTCCGCTGCTGCAAAGGCCTCTGGGTAAAGGACAACACGTCTGTGACATCGCGGTCGGATGCGTATATCCGACCGATCAGGCCGCCGGGATAGGAGTCTGTTGCCGTGACGATGTAGACGTCCAATGGGTTGACGGAGGGCCTGTACTGGCTGTCTCCGACTACCCTGATGAAGACCCAGCAGGAGGAGGAGAGACGAGGCTTACCGCTGTCACTGGCCTGCAGGAGAGAGACAGCGAAGAAGAAGTAGAAAAAGAAGACCTACAGGTGTACGTAATTGAGTCTCTTTACTAACAACATTTTTGAGTTCTCACCTGGACCTCTATAGAGTGTTGATATCAAACTAGGTATCTCTCTTTCCTAAGGAATAACTCTGATCTAAACTCGGTCATAATAACTACATGTAAAGTTCTAACCTGGACCTCTAGAGTGAACTCCCTGGTAGCATCAGGTCCTAGAACACGGTTGGACCGTAGGTCTCCGGTCTGTTCCACAGAGAAAGCGTTCCCCTCGTTCCCAGACACAATGCGGAACTCAAAAGGAGGGCCGTTATTGGAGGAATCTTTATCAGTGACGGACAGCTTCAGCAGACTGGACCCGGCTGGCTGGTTCAACTGGAG
The DNA here is from genome assembly GCA_030435695.1 of Brachymystax lenok tsinlingensis. NCBI lineage: Eukaryota > Metazoa > Chordata > Actinopteri > Salmoniformes > Salmonidae > Brachymystax > Brachymystax lenok. The sequence goes on along the minus strand of CM059787.1, from coordinate 2,521,850 downwards.
ACATACGTTATGTTAATGAAGGGACAATATGTAAATAGGAAGCATAAACCAACCCCTGGGATTGGACGCCATAATCAAAAGCATTGCACACTCTGAGCCAAACACTGACAGACGGACGGACGGACGGACAAACAGACACACGTGTACCTGTACAGTGGTTGTGGCGTTAGGTGGGGCGAAGACAGGAGGGTTGTCGTTTACGTCAGAGATATCTATGTTGACGATGACTGTAGAGGACATGGCGGGGGAACCACTATCAAACGCCTGGACAGACAGAGTATAGTTGGACACCTGGAGAGAGAGAGAGAGAGAGAGAGAGAGAGAGAGAGAGAGAGAGAGAGAGAGAGAGAGAGAGAGAGAGAGAGAGAGAGAGAGAGAGAGAGAGAGAGAGAGAAGGAGAGAGAGAGAGAGAGAGAGAAGGAGAGAGAGAGAGAGAGAGAGAGACAGAGTGAGAGAGAGAGAGAGAGAGAGAGAGAGAAGGAGAGAGAGAGAGAGAGACAGAGAGAAGGGGTAGAAAGAGAGAGACATTAAAGGAGTATAGCTGAGAGAATCAAGAAAGAAGACTAAAGAAAAACAGTCAACCAGGACATCCTACATGAGTCACTGAAATAAAAGGTTGCCGAAGCATTTTACCAAACAGCCTTAACCTCTAAGAGACCTTAACCTCTAAGAGACCTTAACCTCTAAGAGACCTTAACCTCTAAGAGACCTAAACCTCTAAGAGACCTAAACCTCTAAGAGATCTTAACCTTTAAGAGACCTTAACCTTTAAGAGACCTTAACCTCTAAGAGACCTTAAACTCTAAGAGACCTAAACCTCTAAGAGACCTTAACCTCTAAGAGACCTTAACCTCTAAGAGACCTTAAGACCTTAACTTCTAAGAGACCTTAACCTCTAAGAGACCTTAACCTCTAAGAGACCTTAAGACCTTAACCTCTAAGAGACCTTAACCTCTAAGAGACCTTAACCTCTAAGAGACCTTAAACTCTAAGAGACCTTAACCTCTAAGAGACCTTAAGACCTTAACTTCTAAGAGACCTTAACCTCTAAGAGACCTTAACCTCTAAGAGGCCTTAACCTCTAACTCTATCCTGTCATGTCTCACTACCTATTATCCTGTCTCACGTCTCACTACCTATTATCCAGTCTCACTACCTACCATCCTGTCTCACTACCTACCATCCTGTCTCACTACCTATTATCCTGTCTCACGTCTCACTACCTACCATCCTGTCTCACTACCTACTATCCTGTCTCACTGCCTATTATCCTGTCTCACGTCTCACTACCAACTATCCTGTCATGTCTCACTACCTATTATCCTGTCACGTCTCACTACCTATTATCCTGTCTCACGTCTCACTACCTATTATCCTGTCTCACGTCTCACTACCTACTATCCTGTCTCACTACCTACCATCCTGTCTCACTACCTACTATCCTGTCCTGTGTCACTACCTATTATCCTGTCTCACGTCTCACTACCTATTATCCTGTCTCACTATCTAGTATCCTATCTCACTATCTATTATCCTGTCTCACTACCTATTATCCTGTCTCACTACCTATTATCCTGTCTCACTACCTACTATCCTGTCTCACTACCTATTATCCTGTCTCACAATCTATTATCCTGTCTCACTACCTACTATCCTGTCTCACAATCTATTATCCTTGCTCACTATCTACTATCCTGTCTCACTACCTACTATCCTCTCTCACAATCTATTATCCTGTCTTACTATCTAGTATCCTGTCTCACTACCTATTATCCTGTCTCACTACCTACTATCCTGTCTCACTACCTATTATCCTGTATCACTACCTATTATCCTGTCTCACTACCTACTATCCTGTCTCACTACCTACTATCCTGTCTCACTATCTAGTATCCTGTCTCACTACCTACTATCCTGTCTCACAATCTATTATCCTGTCTCACTATCTAGTATCCTGTCTCACTACCTACTATCCTGTCTCACAATCTATTATCCTGTCTCACTACGTATTATCCTGTCTCACTACCTATTATCCTGTCTCACAAACTATTATCCTTGCTCACTATCTAGTATCCTGTCTCACTACCTATTATCCTGTCTCACTACCTATTATCCTGTCTCACTACCTACTATCCTGTCTCACTATCTATTATCCTGTCTCACTATCTATTATCCTGTCTCACTATCTATTATCCTGTCTCACTATCTACTATCCTGTCTCACTACCTATTATCCTGTCTCACAATCTATTATCCTGTCTCACTATCTATTATCCTGTCTCACTACCTATTATCCTGTCTCACTACCAACTATCCTGTCTCACAATCTATTATCCTTGCTCACTATCTAGTATCCTGTCTCACTACCTATTATCCTGTCTCACTACCTATTATCCTGTCTCACTACCTACTATCCTGTCTCACTATCTATTATCCTGTCTCACTATCTATTATCCTGTCTCACTATCTACTATCCTGTCTCACTACCTATTATCCTGTCTCACAATCTATTATCCTGTCTCACTACCTATTATCCTATCTCACAATCTATTATCCTGTCTCACTACCTACTATCCTGTCTCACAATCTATTATCCTTGCTCACTATCTAGTATCCTGTCTCACTACCTATTATCCTGTCTCACTATCTATTATCCTGTCTCACTATCTATTATCCTGTCTCACTATCTACTATCCTGTCTCACTACCTATTATCCTGTCTCACTATCTACTATCCTGTCTCACTATCTATTATCCTGTCTCTCTATCTATTATCCTGTCTCACTATCTAGTATCCTGTCTCACTACCTATTATCCTGTCTCACTACCTATTATCTTGTCTCACTACCTATTATCCTGTCTCACTACCTACTATCCTGTCTCACTATCTATTATCCTGTCTCACTATCTAGTATCCTGTCTCACTACCTATTATCCTGTATCACTACCTACTATCCTGTCTCACAATCTATTATCCTGTCTCACTACCTATTATCCTGTCTCACTATCTATTATCCTGTCTCACTACCTATTATCCTGTATCACTACCTATTATCCTGTCTCATTACCTACTATCCTGTCTCACTATCTATTATCCTGTCTTACTACCTATTATCCTGTATCACTACCTATTATCCTGTCTCACTACCTATTATCCTGTCTTACTACCTATTATCCTGTCTCACAATATATTATCCTTGCTCACTATCTATTATCCTTGCTCACTTTCTAGTATCCTGTCTCACTACCTATTATCCTGTCTCACTACCTATTATCCTGTCTCACTACCTACTATCCTGTCTCACAATCTATTATCCTTGCTCACTATCTAGTATCCTGTCTCACTACCTATTATCCTGTATCACTACCTATTATCCTGTCTCACTACCTATTATCCTGTCTCACTACCTATTATCCTCTCTCACTACCTATTATCCTGTCTCACAAATTGTTATGTAAAAATACAATCCAATATGCAGGGAAGTTCGGAACATTGATCTCCCGGTGTTTGTGTGTGTTCTCACCTCCTCCCGGTCCAGTCTTTTGTTGACTTTGAGCAGTCCCGTTAGCGGGTCGATCCAGAACTGGTTGCCACGGTCACCACGGAGGATGGAGTAAGTGATTCGCCCGTTCACCTGGCTGTCCAGGTCCTCCGCTAGCAACTGTACACACACACACACACACACACACACACACACACACACACACACACACACACACACACACACACACATGGAAAGTCAATACAAGAGATCAATACAATACAAGATATCAATACAATAGATCAATACAATAGATCAATACAAGAGATCAATACAAGAGATCAATACAATAAATCAATACAAGAGATCAATACAAGAGATCAATACAAGAGATCAATACAAGAGATCAATACAAGAGATCAATACAAGAGATCAATACAATAAATCAATACAAGAGGTCAATACAATATAGCAATACAAGAGATCAATACAATAGTTCAATACAATAGATCAATACAATAGATCAATACAAGAGATGATACAAGAGATGAATACAATATAGCAATACAATATATCAATACAAATATAATAAATCAATAACAGATAATAATAGTGAAATCCTCAATTAAAGGACAGGAAAAAAGGTGCTTTTTCAACCACCCACACCCCCAACCACCCACACCCCAACCACCCACACCCCCAACCACCCACACCCCAACCACCCACACCCCCCAACCACCCACACCCCCAACCACCCACACACCCCCAACCACCCACACCCCCAACCACCCACATCCTCCACCACCCACACCCCCGTAACCACCCACACCCCCGTAACCACCCACACCCCCCAACCACCCACACCCCCACCCCCAACTACCCACACCCCCAACCACCCACACCCCCAACCACCCACACCCCCCAACCACCCACACCCCCAACTACCCACACCCCCAACCACCCACACACTCACCCTGGTGATAGTCTGTCCGACTGATGCGTCCTCGCTGACCAGCACGTTGTAGATATCCTGACTGAAGGCTGGAGCGTTGTCATTGACGTCCATCAGTTCTATGGTTACCATGGTAGCAGTGCTGAGGGGCCGGGCCCCGCCGTCCCAAGCCTCTATAGTCAGGAAGTAGTCCTTACACACCTCAAAGTCCAGGTCATCTACCACTGAGATGGAGCCTACACACACACACACACACACACACACACACACACACACACACACACACACACACACACACACACACACACACAGGGAAAGTTTTTTTTCTCAATTTTTGCCTCTGACGTGTCCAAAGTAAACTGCCTGTTGCTCAGGCCCTGAAGCCGGTATATGCATATAATTGGTACCATTGGAAAGAAGACACTTCGAAGTTTGTAGAAATATTAAAATAATGTAGGAGAATATAACACAATAGATACGGTAGGAGAAAATCCAAAGAAAAACCAACAAGATTTTTTGAGAGTCCATGCTCTTACAATGGAAAGTATAGAGGCATTCTGAAATCTAGCTCTTAGGATGCAATTCCTATGGTTTCCACTGGGTGTCAGCACTCAATGTTCAAGGTTTCAGGCTTGTTTCTTCCAAAACGAGGAAGAATAATAAGTTTTACCACAGGGACACAGACTTGGAAATGTGTGCATGCACGTGCAAGGAAGAGGACACGGACCTGCTAATATCGTTTTCCTATTGAACATATTTCTTTCCGTATTAAATATTATAGTTTAATTAGATTTTAGGGTATCTGAGGATTAAATAGAAATGTAGTTTGACTTGTTGAAACAAAGTTTAGGGGAAGATTTTCAAATTCCTATCTTGGCATGTTGAACGAGTGGATTACTCAAAATGGCACCAACTACTTTTTTGGATATAAAGAAGGATTTTATCTAACAATACGACACTACATATTATAGCTGGGAACCTTTGGATGACAAATCAGAGGAAGATTTTCAAAAAGTAAGTGAATTTTTAATCACTATTTGTGAATTTATGAAACCTGTGCTGGTGGAAAAATATTTTGATGTGGGGTGCCGTCCTCAAACAATCGCATGGCATGCTTTCCCTGTGTAAAGCCTATTGTTAATCGGACAGTGCAGTTAGATTAACAAGAATGTAATCTTTTAACCGATATAAGACACTTGTATGTTCCTAAATGTTTAATATCCATCCATTTTTATGATTATTTATTTGAATTGCGCGCCCTCCAGTTTCACCGGAAGTTGTCCCGCTAGCGGGGCGCCTTATAAGTACCTTGAAGACACCCATCTACCCTCCTACTCACCCAGAGTTCTGTCAATCTGAAACTTCCCCAGTTCGTTGCCAGCCTTGATGCTGTACGTGACCTCAGCGTTAGCCCCGATGTCATCACTAGCGGCCGACAGCCGCAGGATCTCTGTTCCCATGGCAACGTCCTCGGGCACGGTGACGGTGTAGTCACGCCTTTGGAACACCGGGGGGTTGTCGTTGACGTCCAACACCACTACTGTGAGATCCACCTGTTAGGAACAAGAACAACACAAAAAAACACATAAAGACACACAAACATACATTACCTTAGCTTCAAGATTCATATTACGTTTAAAGCATTGGTACAAGACGAGAAACAACTTTAAGACTACATTTAAAAGCACCAGTAAAGGATACGAAACAATTGAGAAGACAACATTTAAAAAGCACCGGTAAAAGATACGGAACAACTCAAAAATGGCATCTCTACCAATCACCAGGATGTTCAGTACAATTCACCTAAATTGTCCTCAATTCCAAAACCAACAGCTATCATTGGTCAGATTGTATCACCTGTGAAGATAGTGCCCCCTGCTGGCCAATAGAAACACAGACTAAGTCCTGTGTGGAGCCTGTGCAGAGGGACTGTGGTCTTTCACACAACTGACATGTGTTCTATCATATTAAAAACTAAAAATAGATTTTAGGTGAGAATAGGCATTGGTCTGAAGCTTAAAAAGAAAGGAAATTCACATGAGCACCACAATGGCTACTCCACCCATGCCCTACCAAGGTTTTCCAGCAAACAGCTTTGACCTACTACAGTGAATGCAATAAGGCCAGAGGTGGTGTGTTATACGGCCAATATACCACGGCTAAGGGATGTTCAACATCCTGACCTTCTTTAGCTTAATCTTGTCCAAATATGGCATGATTCCACTATTAGTATCAGTTTGACTCACTTTCAATATTGTGGCTAATACTTATTGTGGCTAGCGTCACACAGTTGTGCACGGCAAAGTTGAAAAACATCCAACACATGGCAGAGTTGTTAGTTTGGCAAACGTGGATTAAAATGCTAGGAAGACACGAGAAGGAGCGTATGGTGCCCACAGATCCATTTATATGTGAACAAGTCGGCCGGAACATGTACCAGAACCACGCAGATTCCCTAAACATATAACTTTACATCTAAGAGGTTTAACGAAATAATGGGGCATAATACCTCCTCCAGGAGGTGAACCCACAATGGTCTGATCCACAGACAGGAACTCTAACCATTACAATATGAATCCTGTTCTGAAAACTTTGACTTCGACAGACCATTTAAATGTATGGAAGAGTTCGTTCCAACAACTGGACCTGTGTCCTATCATATAACTGACCTGTGTCCTATCATATAACTGACCTGTGTCCTATCATATAACTGACCTGTGTCCTATCATATAACTGACCTGTGTTCTATCATATAACTGACCTGTGATATATCATATAACTGACCTGTGTCCTATCATATAACTGACCTGTGTCATATCATATAACTGACCTGTGTCATATCATATAACTGACCTGTGTTCTATCATATAACTGACCTGTGTCCTATCATATAACTGACCTGTGTCCTATCATATAACTGACCTGTGTCATATCATATAACTGACCTGTGTCATATCATATAACTGACCTGTGTCCTATCATATAACTGACCTGTGTCCTACCATATAACTGACCTGTGTCCTATCATATAACTGACCTGTGTCCTACCATATAACTGACCTGTGTCCTATCATATAACTGACCTGTGAGGACAGCGCCCCCTGCAGTCCGGAGCGGTCAGAGGCCTGGATCCTGATCCTGTAGGAGTCTCTGGTCTCTCTGTCCAGGGCTCTCTCCAGAACCACCACGCCTGATACTGGGTCTATAGAGAAGAACCCGTCTGCGGAGTCTATGAGGGAGTACACCACCGTGCGGTTTGGACCTGGAGGGAAGCACAGACACAATCAAATCAAATTAAATTGTATTTGTCACATACACATGGTTAGCAGATTTTAATGTGAGTGTAGCGAAATGCTTGTGCTTCGAGGTTCCGACCATGCAGTAATCCAGTAATATCTAGCAAGTAATCTAACAATCCACAGAGTTAGCCTGTTAGCTAAACCAGACAGAGACCAGACTGTTAGCCTAGCAGCTAGCTAAATACTAACTCCTAACCTAGAGGTCATCACGGTGTAGACCACCGATCATCACAATGTAGACCCTCCTACCCCTGACTGAGAGTGGAAGGATCATGTTAGCCTGTTAGCCTAGCTAGAACCTCTTGCCCCTGATTGAGAGTGGAAGGATCATGTTAGCCTGTTAGCCTAGCTAGAACCTCCTAACCCTGACTGAGAGTGGAAGGATCATGTTAGCCTGTTAGCCTAGCTAGAACCTCCTAACCCTGACTGAGAGTGGAAGGATCATGTTAGCCTGTTAGCCTAGCTAGAACCTCCTAACCCTGACTGAGAGTGGAAGGATCATGTTAGCCTGTTAGCCTAGCTAGAACCTCTTGCCCCTGATTGAGAGTGGAAGGATCATGTTAGCCTGTTAGCCTAGCTAGAACCTCCTAACCCTGACTGAGAGTGGAAGGATCATGTTAGCCTGTTAGCCTAGCTAGCCCCTCCTAACCCTAACCCTGACTGAGAGTGGAAGGATCATGTTAGCCTGTTAGCCTAGCTAGAACCTCCTAACCCTGACTGAGAGTGGAAGGATCATGTTAGCCTGTTAGCCTAGCTAGAACCTCCTAACCCTGACTGAGAGTGGAAGGATCATGTTAGCCTGTTAGCCTAGCTAGAACCTCCTAACCCTGACTGAGAGTGGAAGGATCATGTTAGCCTGTTAGCCTAGCTAGAACCTCTTGCCCCTGATTGAGAGTGGAAGGATCATGTTAGCCTGTTAGCCTAGCTAGAACCTCCTAACCCTGACTGAGAGTGGAAGGATCATGTTAGCCTGTTAGCCTAGCTAGAACCTCCTAACCCTGACTGAGAGTGGAAGGATCATGTTAGCCTGTTAGCCTAGCTAGAACCTCCTAACCCTGACTGAGAGTGGAAGGATCATGTTAGCCTGTTAGCCTAGCTAGCCCCTCCTAACCCTAACCCTGACTGAGAGTGGAAGGATCATGTTAGCCTGTTAGCCTAGCTAGAACCTCCTAACCCTGACTGAGAGTGGAAGGATCATGTTAGCCTGTTAGCCTAGCTAGAACCTCCTAACCCTGACTGAGAGTGGAAGGATCATGTTAGCCTGTTAGCCTAGCTAGAACCTCCTGCCCCTGACTGAGAGTGGAAGGATCATGTTAGCCTGTTAGCCTAGCTAGAACCTCCTGCCCCTGACTGAGAGTGGAAGGATCATGTTAGCCTGTTAGCCTAGCTGGAACCTCCTGCCCCTGACTGAGAGTGGAAGGATCATGTTAGCCTGTTAGCCTAGCTAGAACCTCCTAACCCTGACTGAGAGTGGAAGGATCATGTTAGCCTGGTAGCCTAGCTAGCCCCTCCTAACCCTGACTGAGAGTGGAAGGATCATGTTAGCCTGGTAGCCTCGCTAGCCCCTCCTAACCCTAACCCTGACTGAGAGTGGAAGGATCATGTTAGCCTGTTAGCCTAGCTAGAACCTCCTGCCCCTGACTGAGAGTGGAAGGAGAAGAACCCCTCTGCTGAGTCTGCCAGGGACTAGACCACTGTACGGTTAGGATTAGGCTAAGGCGGTATCCAGATGTTCATATGTGACCCAATTCAGGAAACTAGGCGTATGTCACAAGTCACTTCACAGGAGAGCCATTTGAACGTCATTCTTTTTTAAAATGAAAATGTGTTTTTTGGCAGAAATGCCTTTTCGAACATGTGAACTTTCATGTGCCTTAATATCAAACTTGTATGCCATCTGTAAATACGAATAAAATTGTTTAATTACGAGCCTAGTCGGGTTTAGCCACAGAAAAAGGGCACAACCTTCCCGCTAGCCATGATTGGCTGAGATAATGAGTGGGCTGGACATGCCGAGAGATATGAGTTTCCGATTGGTCTTCTCTCGACAAAAAGGACAGTGATAAAAAAGTTGGGATCGACTTTCTGGAGGTCGATTGTGCCACGCTGACTCTCTCTGACTGACATTTTTTAAATTATTTTATGTAACATTTATTTTTAACGAGGCAAGTCAGTTAAGAACAAATTCTTATTTACATTGACGGCCCTACCAAAAGGCAAAAGGCCTCCTGCGGGGGGACAGGGGCTGGGATTAAAAATAAATGAATAAAATATAAATATATAGGTTAAAACACACACATCACAACAAGAGAGACAACACAACACTACATAACAAGAGCCCAAAGACAACAACATAGCATGGCAGCAACACATGACTACACAACATGGTAGCAACACAACATCATAGCAGCACAAAACATGGTACAAACATTATTGGGCACAGACAACAGCACAAAGGGCAAGAAGGTAGAGACAACAATACATCACGTGAAGCAGCCACAACTGGCAGTAAGAGTGTCCATGATTGAGTCTTTGAATGAAGAGTTGGAGATAAAACTGTCCAGTTTGAGTGTTTGTTGCAGCTCGTTCCAGTCGCTGGCTGCAGCGAACTGAAAAGAGGAGCGACCCAGGGATGTGTGTGCTTTGGGGACCTTTAACAGAATGTGACTGGCAGAACGGGTGTTGTATGTGGAGGATGAGGGCTGCAGTAGATATCTCAGATAGGGGGGAGTGAGGCCTAAGAGGGTTTTATCAATAAGCATCGACCAGTGGGTCTTGCGACGGGTTTACAGAGATGACCAGTTTACAGAGGAGTATAGAGTGCATTGATGTGTCCTGTAAGGAGCAATGGTGGCAAATCTGATGGCCGAATAGTAAAGAACATCTAGCCGCTCGAGAGCACCCTTACCTGCCGATCTATAAAGAACATCTCATCTAGCCGCTCCAGAGCACCCTTACCTGCCGATCTATAAATTATGTCTCCGTAATCTAGCATGGGTAGGATGGTCATCTGAATCAGGGTTATTTTGGCAGCTGGGGTGAAAGAGGAGCGATTAAGATAAAGGAAACCAAGTCTAGATTTAACTTTAGCCTTCAGGTTTGATATGTGCTGAGAGAAGGACAGTGTACCGTCTAGCCATTCTCCCAAGTACTTGTATGAGGTGACTACCTCAAGCTCTAAACCCTCAGAGGTAGTAATCACACCTGTGGGGAGAGGGGCATTCTTCTTACCAAACCACATGACCTTTGTTTTGGAGGTGTTCAGAACAAGGTTAAGGGCAGAGAAATCTTGTTGGACACCAAGAAAGCTTTGTTGTAGAGCATTTAACACAAAATCCGGGGAGGGGTCAGCTGAGTATAAGACTATCATCTGCATATAAATGGATGAGAGAGCTTCCTACTGCCTGAGCTATGTTGTTGATGTAAATTGAGAAGAGCGTGGGGCCTAGGATCGAGCCTTGGGGTACTCCCTTGGTGACAGGCAGTGGCTGAGACAGCAGATGTTCTGACTTAATACACTGCACTCTTTGAGAGAGGTAGCTAGTAAACCAGGCCAAAGACCCCTCAGAGACACCAATACTCCTTAGCCGGCCCACAAGAATGGAATGGTCTACCATATCAAAAGCTTTGGCCAAGTCAATAAAAATAGCAGCACAACATTGCTTAGAATCAAGGGCAATGGTGACATCACTGAGGACCTTTAAGGTTGCAGTGACACATCCATAACCTGAGCGGAAACCAGATTGCTTACCAGAGAGAATACTATAGACATCAAGAAAGCCAGTCAGTTGATTATTGACATGTTTTTCCAACACTTTTGATAAACAGGGCAAAATAGAAATAGGCCTGTAACAGTTAGGATCAGCTTGATCTCCCCCTTTAAATGGGGCGGCAGGGTAGCCTAGTGGTTAGAGCATTGGATAGGTACATAGGTACAAATCTGTCGTTCTGAACATACAATACTGTTAAGAATTTGTTCTTAACTGACTTGCCTAGTAAAAAATTTAAAATAAAGGATGAACCTTGCCTTCCAACAATGTTGAAAGAAGAGACAGGTTAAAAAGGTTGGAGATACAGTAGAAGTCAGAAGTTTACATCCACTTAGGTTGGAGTCATTAAAACTCGCTTTTCAACCACTCCACAAATTTCCTGTTAACAAACTATAGTTTTGGCAAGTCGGTTAGGACATCTACTTTGTGCATGATGTAATTTTTCCCAAAAATTGTTTTCAGACAGATTATTTCACATATAATTCACTGTATCACAATTCCAGTGGGTCAGAAGTTTACATACACTAAGTTGACTGTGCCTTTAAACAGCTTGGAAAATTCCAGAAAATGATGTCATGGCTTTAGAAGCTTCTGATAGGCTAATTGACATCATTTTAGTCAATTGGAGGTGTACCTGTGGATGTATTTCAAGGCCTACCTTCAAACTCAGTGCCTCTTCGCTTGACATCATGGGAAAATCAAAAGAAATCAGCCAAGACCTCAGAAAAAAAAATTGTAGACTTCCACAAGTCTGGTTCATCCTTGGGAGCAATTTTCAAATGCCTGAAGGTACCAAGTTCATCTGTACAAACAATAGTACGCAAGTATAAACACCATGGGACCACTCAGCCGTCATACCGCTCAGGAAGGAGACGCGTTCTGTCTCCTAGAGATTAACGTACTTTGGTGCAAAAAGTGCAAATCAATCCCAGAACAACAGCAAAGGACCTTGTGAAGACGCTGGAGGAAACAGGTACAAATGTATCTATATCCACAGTAAAACAAGTCTTATATCAACATAACCTGAAAGGCCCCTCAGCAAGGAAGAAGCCACAGCTCAAAAACCGTCATAAAAAAAAGCCAGACTACGGTTTTCAACTGCACATGGGGACAAATACTTTTTGTAGAAAGTCCTCTGGTCTGATGAAACAAAAATATAACTGTTTGGCCATAATGACCATCGTTATATTTGGAGGAAAAAGGGGGAGGCTTGCAAGCCGAAGAACACCATCCCAATTGTGAAGCACGGGGGTGGCAGCATCATGTTGTGCGGGTGCTTTGCTGCAGGAGGGACTAGCGGGATTTCTTATAAGCTTCCGGGTTAGAGTTCCGCTCCTTGAAAGTGGCAGCTCTGGCATTTAGCTCAGTGCGGATGTTGCCTGAAATCCATGGCTTCTGGTTGGGGTATCTACGTACAGTCACTGTGGGGCAACGTCGTTGGTGCACTTATTGATGAAGCTGATGACCAAGGTGGTATACTCCTCAATGCCATCGGATGAATCCCGGAACATATTCCAGTCTGTGCTAGCAAAACAGTCCTGTAGTGTAGCATCCACGTCATCTGACCACTTCCGTATTGAGCGAGTCACTGGTACTTCTTGCTTTAGTTTTTGCTTGTAAGCAGGAATCAGGAGTATAGAATTATGGTCAGATTTGCCAAATGGAGGGCGGGGGGAGAGCTTTGTATGCATCTCTGTGTGTGGAGTAAAGGTGGTCCAGAGTTGTTTTCCCTCTGGTTGCACATTTAACATGCTGGTAGAAATGAGGTAAGACCGATTTAAGTTTCCCTGCATTAAAGTCCCCCGGCCACTAGGAGCGCCGCCTCTGGGTGAGCATTTTCCTGTTTGCTTATGGTGCAATACAGCTCATTGAATGCGGTTTTAGTGCCAGCCTCAGTCTGTGGTGGTATGTAGACAGCTATGAAAAATACAGATTAAAACTCTCTGTAGATAGTGTGGTCTACAGCTTATCATGAGATACTCTACCTCAGGCGAGCAAAACCTAGAGACTTCCTTAGATATTGTGCAACAGTTGTTATTTACAAAAATACATAGTCCGCCGCCCCTTGTCTTACCAGACGCCGCTGTTCTATCCTGCCGATACAGCGTATTTTTATTTTACCTTTAGGCAAGTCAGTTAAGAACAAATTCTTATTTTCAATGACGGCCTAGGAACAGTGGGTTAATTGCCTTGTTCAGGGGGCAGAACGACAGATTTTTACCTTGTCAGTTCGGGGATTCGATCTTGCTAATTTTCGGGTACAAGTCCAACGCTCTAACCACTAGGCTACCTGCCGCCGTATAACCAGCCAGCTGTATGTTGATAATGTCGTCGTTCAGCCACGACTCCGTGAAGCATAAGATATTACAGTTTTGAATGTTTCATTGGTAGTTTAATCTTCCCTATAGGTTATCGATTTTATTTTCCAAAGATTGCACATTTGCTAGCAGAATGGAAGGCAGTGGGGGCCAACGAATTCTCAGAAGGCAGCCCGCCCTCCGGACCCTTTTTCTCAGCCTCCTCTTCACGTAAATGACGGGGATCTGGGCCTGTTCACAGGAAAGCAGTATGTCATTCACGTCGGGCTCGTCGGACTCGTTAAAGGGAAAAAAAGGATTCTGCCAGTCCATGGTGAGTAATCGCAGTGCTGATGTCCAGAAGTTATTATTGGTCACAAGAGACAGTAGCAGCAACATTATGTACAAAATAAGTCACAAACAATGCAAAGAAACAAACAAAAAAACACAATTGGATGGGAACACGTAAAACGTCAGCCTTCTTCTCCGGCGCCATCTTAACCAGGTTTCAGCTGCAGCGCAACGCTGACATCCTTCCTGCCATAGATGGTCTGCCTGTACAAGCACCACCTGGACTGGACACAGCTAGACAAACGTATCTGTTTTGAGAAGATCAGGAAATTTTGCAACGAAGAGGCTCAAGGGCAGGACAGAAACAGGCTCTCCGAATATAGATTCCCTTGTTCAGTCATCAGCACTATCTGCAGTTGTCACGACTTCCGCCAAAGTCGGTTCCTCTCCTTGTTCGGGCAGTGTTCGACGTCACCGGTCTTCTAACCATCGCCGATCCACTTTTCATTTTCCATTTGTTTTGTCTTGTTTTCCCACACACCTGGTTTTCATTTTCCCCTCATTACTGTTGTCTATTTAACCCTTAGTTTCCCCCGTGTCTGTGTGGGGAATTGTTTGTTGACATGCCGGTTTACGCCGGGTTTGTTGGTTTTCACCCGTGCTTTGTGGCAGCCGGTACTGTTACGTGTATTTTTGGTGCTTTATGCTGCCTTACTTGGTTTTGGGCATTTGTTTTTTGTGATGCGGTTGCGTTCAGTAAGTACTTAACATTGCCTGACTAAAGTACTTAGTCCACTCATCTCTGCTCTCCTGCGCCTGACTTACCTACACCAGCTACACCCACCGTATGACAGCAGTGCCTCTATTCGCACGACTCTCTCCTAACACTTATCCTGCTGCTCAGCTCGTCTATCACTGTCGTTATTGATATTGTTTGTGTACATACTGTATATCATTTTATTTATATTGACACTATCTATTTCTGTTACCAGAATGCTAACAAGCCTAGTTAGCACACAAATACTCTTAGTTAAACCTTAAGCTATCGTGCATGTGATGTAACATGCCGCCTTGAGACCTAGAAGTACTGTCATCTCCAACCACAAATGCCTTGGCAGGCACAGACACACACACACACACACCACACACACACACACACACACACACACACACACACACACACACCTTCGTCAGGGTCACTGGCTTGTAGGCGTGTCAGCAGGGCTTTCGGGGCGGCGTTCTCATAAACGTTGGCCAGGTATTGGCTGGAAAAAAAGGTGGGCGGGTTGTCGTTTACATCCAATAGCGTGACAGAGACCTCAGAGCGACAGAAGAGCCCGCCCCCGTCGGTTGCCTGGGCGATCAACTTGTAGCTGGAGGTCTTCTCACGGTCCATCACCGTCGCTGTCTTCATGTCACCTAGATAGCAGAAAAACAAGAAGAAGTTGAAAATGAAGAAGAAGAAGAAGATGATGAAGATGAAGAAGAAGAAGATGCCAAGCTGTTTGTGCAAAAACTGCCACCAGAGTTTCCGCATATGCGTGCGTGTTCATACCAGTGTTTGCGTCCATATAGAAGTCCTCTACTCCGATCCCAAAAAGCGAATACTGTATCTCGGCGCTGGTGCCTGTGTCTGCGTCGGCCGCACCTACTGTCAGAATGCCCTGGTTAGGGGGCATGTCCTCAGGGAAGGCCACACTGTAGACCGCCTAGGGAGATATGCACACACACATGGACAGGCACACACAAAACACATTAACACTAGTGTCATTCTCCCCATATAGCCCCTAGGAGGAACCACCTGAAAACACAGACACATAAAACAACACTGCCTTACGCAATATTACCATGTCCTACAGTATACTGACTCCCCCTTCTCCTACAGTATACTGACTCCCACTGCTACATGTCTCCCCCTTCTCCTACAGTATACTGACTCCCACTGCTACATGTCTCCCCCTACTCCTACAGTATACTGACTCCCCCTTCTCCTACAGTATACTGACTCCCACTGAAACATGTCTCCCCCTACTCCTACAGTATACTGACTCCCACTGAAACATGTCTCCCCCTACTCCTACAGTATACTGACTCCCCCTTCTCCTACAGTATACTGACTCCCACTGCTACATGTCTCCCCCTACTCCTACAGTATACTGACTCCCCCTTCTCCTACAGTATACTGACTCCCACTGAAACATGTCTCCCCCTACTCCTACAGTATACTGACTCCCACTGAAACATGTCTCCCCCTACTCCTACAGTATACTGACTCCCACTGAAACATGTCTCCCCCTTCTCCTACAGTATACTGACTCCCACTGAAACATGTCTCCCCCTACTCCTACAGTATACTGACTCCCACTGCTACATGTCTCCCCCTACTCCTACAGTATACTGACTCCCACTGCTACATGTCTCCCCCTACTCCTACAGTATACTGACTCCCACTGCTACATGTCTCCCCCTTCTCCTACAGTATACTGACTCCCACTACTCCTACAGTATACTGACTCCCCCTGCTACATGTCTCCCCCTACTCCTACAGTATACTGACTCCCACTGAAACATGTCTCCCCCTTCTCCTACAGTATACTGACTCCCACTGCTACATGTCTCCCCCTTCTCCTACAGTATACTGACTCCCCCTACTCCTACAGTATACTGACTCCCCCTACTCCTACAGTATACTGAATCCCCCTACTCCTACAGTATACTGACTTCCCCTTCTCCTACAGTATACTGACTTCCCCTACTCCTACAGTATACTGACTCCCCCTACTCCTACAGTATACTGACTTCCCCTTCTCCTACAGTATACTGACTTCCCCTACTCCTACAGTATACTGAATCCCCCTACTCCTACAGTATACTGAATCCCCCTACTCCTACAGTATACTGACTCCCCCTTCTCCTACAGTATACTGACTTCCCCTACTCCTACAGTATACTGAATCCCCCTACTCCTACAGTATACTGACTCCCCCTACTCCTACAGTATACTGACTTCCCCTTCTCCTACAGTATACTGACTTCCCCTACTCCTACAGTATACTGAATCCCCCTACTCCTACAGTATACTGACTTCCCCTTCTCCTACAGTATACTGACTCCCCCTACTCCTACAGTATACTGACTCCCCCTGCTACATGTCTCCCCTTCTCCTACAGTATACTGACTTCCCCTACTCCTACAGTATACTGAATCCCCTCTCCTACAGTATACTGACTCCCTACTCCTACAGTATACTGACTTCCTTCTCCTACAGTATACTGACTCCCCCTACTCCTACAGTATACTGACTCCTACTGAAACATGTCTCCCCCTTCTCCTACAGTATACTGACTCACCCTACTCCTACAGTATACTGACTCACCCTACTCCTACAGTATACTGACTCCTACTGAAACATGTCTCCCCCTTCTCCTACAGTATACTGACTCCCCCTACTCCTACAGTATACTGAATCCCCCTACTCCTACAGTATACTGACTCCCCCTACTCCTACAGTATACTGACTCCCTCTTCTCCTACAGTATACTGACTCCCCCTGCTACATGTCTCCCCCTACTCCTACAGTATACTGACTCCCCCTACTCCTACAGTATACTGAATCCCCCTACTCCTACAGTATACTGACTTCCCCTGCTGCATGTCTCCCCCTACTCCTACAGTATACTGACTCCCACTGAAACATGTCTCCCCCTACTCCTACAGTATACTGACTCCCACTGCTACATGTCTCCCCCTACTCCTACAGTATACTGACTCCCACTGCTACATGTCTCCCCCTACTCCTACAGTATACTGACTCCCACTGCTACATGTCTCCCCCTTCTCCTACAGTATACTGACTCACTACTCCTACAGTATACTGACTCCCCCTGCTACATGTCTCCCCCTACTCCTACAGTATACTGACTCCCACTGAAACATGTCTCCCCCTTCTCCTACAGTATACTGACTCCCACTGCTACATGTCTCCCCCTTCTCCTACAGTATACTGACTCCCCCTACTACAGTATACTGACTCCCCCTACTCCTACAGTATACTGACTCCCCCTACTCCTACAGTATACTGACTCCCCCTACTCCTACAGTATACTGAATCCCCCTACTCCTACAGTATACTGACTTCCCCTTCTCCTACAGTATACTGACTTCCCCTACTCCTACAGTATACTGACTCCCCCTACTCCTACAGTATACTGACTTCCCCTTCTCCTACAGTATACTGACTTCCCCTACTCCTACAGTATACTGAATCCCTACTCCTACAGTATACTGACTCCCCTTCTCCTACAGTATACTGACTTCCCTACTCCTACAGTATACTGAATCCCCCTACTCCTACAGTATACTGACTTCCCCTTCTCCTACAGTATACTGACTCCCCCTACTCCTACAGTATACTGACTTCCACTTCTACATGTCTCCCCCTACTCCTACAGTATACTGACTTCCCCTTCTCCTACAGTATACTGACTTCCCCTACTCCTACAGTATACTGAATCCCCCTACTCCTACAGTATACTGACTTCCTTCTCCTACAGTATACTGGACTCCCCTACTCCTACAGTATACTGACTCCCTGCTACATGTCTCCCCTTCTCCTACAGTATACTGACTTCCCTACTCCTACAGTATACTGAATCCCCCTACTCCTACAGTATACTGACTCCCCCTACTCCTACAGTATACTGACTCCCACTGCTACATGTCTCCCCCTTCTCCTACAGTATACTGACTCCCCCTACTACAGTATACTGACTCCCCCTACTCCTACAGTATACTGACTCCCCCTACTCCTACAGTATACTGACTCCCCCTACTCCTACAGTATACTGAATCCCCCTACTCCTACAGTATACTGACTTCCCCTTCTCCTACAGTATACTGACTTCCCCTACTCCTACAGTATACTGACTCCCCCTACTCCTACAGTATACTGACTTCCCCTTCTCCTACAGTATACTGACTTCCCTACTCCTACAGTATACTGAATCCCCTACTCCTACAGTATACTGACTCCCCTACTCCTACAGTATACTGACTTCCTTCTCCTACAGTATACTGACTTCCCTACTCCTACAGTATACTGAATCCCCCTACTCCTACAGTATACTGACTTCCCCTTCTCCTACAGTATACTGACTCCCCCTACTCCTACAGTATACTGACTCCCCCTGCTACATGTCTCCCTCTTCTCCTACAGTATACTGACTTCCCCTACTCCTACAGTATACTGAATCCCCCTACTCCTACAGTATACTGACTCCCCCTACTCCTACAGTATACTGACTTCCCCTTCTCCTACAGTATACTGACTCCCCCTATTCCTACAGTATACTGACTCCTACTGAAACATGTCTCCCCCTTCTCCTACAGTATACTGACTCACCCTACTCCTACAGTATACTGACTCACCCTACTCCTACAGTATACTGACTCCTACTGAAACATGTCTCCCCCTTCTCCTACAGTATACTGAATCCCCCTACTCCTACAGTATACTGACTCCCGCTACTCCTACAGTATACTGACTCCCTCTTCTCCTACAGTATACTGACTCCCCCTGCTACATGTCTCCCCCTACTCCTACAGTATACTGACTCCCCCTACTCCTACAGTATACTGACTCCCCCTACTCCTACAGTATACTGAATCCCCCTACTCCTACAGTATACTGACTTCCCCTGCTGCATGTCTCCCCCTACTCCTACAGTATACTGACTCCCACTGAAACATGTCTCCCCCTACTCCTACAGTATACTGACTCCCACTGCTACATGTCTCCCCCTACTCCTACAGTATACTGACTCCCACTGCTACATGTCTCCCCCTACTCCTACAGTATACTGACTCCCACTGCTACATGTCTCCCCCTTCTCCTACAGTATACTGACTCCCACTACTCTTACAGTATACTGACTCCCCCTGCTACATGTCTCCCCCTACTCCTACAGTATACTGACTCCCACTGAAACATGTCTCCCCCTTCTCCTACAGTATACTGACTCCCACTGCTACATGTCTCCCCCTTCTCCTACAGTATACTGACTCCCCCTACTACAGTATACTGACTCCCCCTACTCCTACAGTATACTGACTCCCCCTACTCCTACAGTATACTGACTCCCCTACTCCTACAGTATACTGAATCCCTACTCCTACAGTATACTGACTTCCCTTCTCCTACAGTATACTGACTTCCCTACTCCTACAGTATACTGACTCCCCTACTCCTACAGTATACTGACTTCCTTCTCCTACAGTATACTGACTTCCCTACTCCTACAGTATACTGAATCCCCTACTCCTACAGTATACTGACTCCCCTTCTCCTACAGTATACTGACTCCCTACTCCTACAGTATACTGAATCCCCTACTCCTACAGTATACTGACTTCCCCTTCTCCTACAGTATACTGACTCCCCCTACTCCTACAGTATACTGACTTCCCCTTCTACATGTCTCCCCCTACTCCTACAGTATACTGACTTCCCCTTCTCCTACAGTATACTGACTTCCCCTACTCCTACAGTATACTGAATCCCCCTACTCCTACAGTATACTGACTTCCCCTTCTCCTACAGTATACTGACTCCCCCTACTCTTACAGTATACTGACTCCCCCTGCTACATGTCTCCCCCTTCTCCTACAGTATACTGACTTCCCCTACTCCTACAGTATACTGAATCCCCCTACTCCTACAGTATACTGACTCCCCCTACTCCTACAGTATACTGACTCCCACTGCTACATGTCTCCCCCTTCTCCTACAGTATACTGACTCCCCCTACTACAGTATACTGACTCCCCCTACTCCTACAGTATACTGACTCCCCCTACTCCTACAGTATACTGACTCCCCCTACTCCTACAGTATACTGAATCCCCCTACTCCTACAGTATACTGACTTCCCTTCTCCTACAGTATACTGACTTCCCTACTCCTACAGTATACTGACTCCCTACTCCTACAGTATACTGACTTCCTTCTCCTACAGTATACTGACTTCCCTCTCCTACAGTATACTGAATCCCTACTCCTACAGTATACTGACTCCCCTACTCCTACAGTATACTGAATCCCCCTACTCCTACAGTATACTGACTTCCCCTTCTCCTACAGTATACTGACTCCCCCTACTCCTACAGTATACTGACTCCCCCTGCTACATGTCTCCCCCTTCTCCTACAGTATACTGACTTCCCCTACTCCTACAGTATACTGAATCCCCCTACTCCTACAGTATACTGACTCCCCCTACTCCTACAGTATACTGACTTCCCCTTCTCCTACAGTATACTGACTCCCCCTACTCCTACAGTATACTGACTCCTACTGAAACATGTCTCCCCCTTCTCCTACAGTATACTGACTCACCCTACTCCTACAGTATACTGACTCACCCTACTCCTACAGTATACTGACTCCTACTGAAACATGTCTCCCCCTTCTCCTACAGTATACTGACTCCCCCTACTCCTACAGTATACTGAATCCCCCTACTCCTACAGTATACTGACTCCCCCTACTCCTACAGTATACTGACTCCCTCTTCTCCTACAGTATACTGACTCCCCCTGCTACATGTCTCCCCCTACTCCTACAGTATACTGACTCCCCCTACTCCTACAGTATACTGACTCCCCCTACTCCTACAGTATACTGAATCCCCCTACTCCTAAAGTATACTGACTTCCCCTGCTGCATGTCTCCCCCTACTCCTACAGTATACTAAATCCCCCTACTCCTACAGTATACTGACTCCCCCTACTCCTACAGTATACTGAATCCCCCTACTCCTACAGTATACTGACTCCCCCTGCTACATGTCTCCCCCTACTCCTACAGTGTACTGACTTCCCCTGCTGCATGTCTCCCCCTACTCCTACAGTATACTGACTCCCCCTACTCCTACAGTATACTGACTCCCCCTACTCCTACAGTATACTGACTCCCTCTTCTCCTACAGTATACTGACTCCCCCTGCTACATGTCTCCCCCTACTCCTACAGTATACTGACTCCCCCTACTCCTACAGTATACTGAATCCCCCTACTCCTACAGTATACTGACTTCCCCTGCTGCATGTCTCCCCCTACTCCTACAGTATACTGAATCCCCCTACTCCTACAGTATACTGACTCCCCCTACTCCTACAGTATACTGACTCCCCCTGCTACATGTCTCCCCCTACTCCTACAGTATACTGACTTCCCCTGCTGCATGTCTCCCCCTACTCCTACAGTATACTGACTCCCCCTACTCCTACAGTATACTGAATCCCCCTACTCCTACAGTATACTGAATCCCCCTACTCCTACAGTATACTGTATCCCCCTACTCCTACAGTATACTGACTCCCCCTACTCCTACAGTATACTGAATCCCCCTACTCCTACAGTATACTGAATCCCCCTACTCCTACAACATCCTTCTATCTGTTCTTGTTCTACACTGTGACCCCTGACCTGGTTGCAGACAGGTGTGTTGTCGTTGGCGTCCATGACAGTGACCTCCACGGCCGTATGGGTGATGTAGAGGCCGTCGCTAGCGGTGATGTTGAGGAGAAAGAAGTCCTGTTTTTCCCTGTCCAGCTGACCGCGCACCACCACCATCCATTCACCCTGGACCAGAGCTATGCTGAACACTCCCCCTGGGTTACCACCTGTTGTGAGAGGAGAGGTTAGACATTTACACAGACATACACACACACACACACAAACTCAGCTGTCTCCATCGTCCTTTGTGCTTGGTACTGACTAACGAACGAACTAACTAACTAACTAACTAACTAGCCAGCAACAAAGGAATGTGGCAACTAACTAACTAACTAACTAACTAACTAGCCAACAGAAACTAACAAACTAACTAACATACTAACTAACTAACTAACCAACAGACCAACATACTAACTAACTAACTAACTAACCAACTAACCAACATAGTAACTAACTAACTAACTAACTAGCCAACATATGAACTAACTAACTAATCAACATACTAAACAAGAAAACTAAACAGCATACTAACTAACTAACCAACACACTAACAAACTAACCAACACACTAACTAGCTAACTAACACACTTACTAACTATCTAACTAACTTACTAACTAGCATACACTAACTAAACAACATACTAACTAGCTAACTAACTAACTAACTAACCAACCAACATCCTAACTAACAAAAATACTAACAAACATACTAACTAGCTAACTAAGCAATATAGTAGCTCAATAACATACTAAACAGCTAACTAACTAACTAACATAATAACTAGATAACTAGCATACTAACTTTTGTTCACTGAACAAAAATATAAATGTGCATTATCATGCTGAAACATGAGGTGATGGCGGGCGGATGAATGGCACAGGCCTCAGGATCTCGTCACAGTATTTCTGTGCATTCAAATTGCCATCTATAAAATGCAATTGTGTTTGTTGTCCATAGCGTATGCCTGCCCATACCATAACCCCACTGCCACCATAGGGCACTCTGTTTACAACAGCAAACCGCTCGCCCACACAATGCCATCTGCCCGGTGCAGTTGAAACCAGGATTAATCCGTGAAGAGCACACTTCTCCAGCGTGCCAGTGGCCATCGATGGTGAGCATTTGCCCACTGAAGTCAGTTATGACTCTGAACTGCAGTCAGGTCAAGACCCTGGTGAGGACGACGAGCACAAAGATGAGTTTCCCTGAGACGCTTTCTGACAGTTTGTGCATTCAATTCTCTTGCAACAACTCTGGTGGACATTCCTGCAGTCAGCATGCCAATTGCACGCTCCCTCAAAACCTGAGACATCTGTGGCGTTGTGTTGTGTGACAAAACTGCACATTCTAGAGTGGCCTTTTATTGTCCCTAGCACAAGGTGCACCTGTGTAATGATCATACTGTTTAATCAGCTTCTTGATATGCCACACCTGTCAGGTGGATGGATTAGCTTGGCAAAGGAGAAATGCTAACTAACAGGGATGTGAACAAATTTGTGCAACAAATTTGAGAGAAATAAGCTCTGGTGCAACCAATTACGGAAGAGTGGCCAGAAAAAAGCCATTGCTTAAAGAAGAAAATAAGCAAACATGTTTGTGGGAGACTCCCCAAACATATGGAAGAAGGTACTCTGGTCAGATGAGACTAAAATTGAGCTTTTTGGCCATCAAGGAAAATGCTATGTCTGGCGCAAACCCAACACCTCTCATCACCCCGAGAACACCATCCCCACAGTGAAGCATGGTGGTGGCAGCATCATGCTGTGGGTATGTTTCTTTATCGGCAGGGACTGGGAAACTGGTCAGAATTGAAGGAATGATGGATGGCGTTACATACACAGAAATCTTGAAGGAAACCTGTTTCAGTCTTCCAGAGATTGGTTTAAGGGGAAACATTTAAATGTCTTGGAATGGACTAGTCAAAGCCCAGACCTCAATCCAATTGAGAATCTGTGGTGTGACTCAAAGATTGCTGTACACCAGCGGAACCCATCCAACTTGAAGGAGCTGGAGCAGTTTTGCCTTGAAGAATGGGCAAAAATCCCAGTGGCTAGATGTGCCACGCTTATAGAGACATACCCCAAGAGACTTGCAGCTGTGATTGATGTAAAAGGTGGCTCTACAAAGTATTGACTTTGGGAGGGTGAATAGTTATGCATGCTCAAGTTTTCCATTTTTTTGCCTCATTTGTTGTTTGTTTCACAATGTAAAATATTTTGCATCTTCAAAGTGGTAGGCATGTTGTGTAAATCAAATGATACAAACCCCCCAAAAATCCATTTTAATTCCAGGTTGTAAGGCAACATAATAGGAAAAATGCCAATGGTGGTGAATACTTTTGCAAGCCACTGTACAGACACACACACACACACACACACACACACACACACACACACACACACACACACTCACTCTCTAAGCTGTTCTCCATAATCCTGGGTGCTTGGTAATAACTAACTAACCAATTTACTAATTAACTAATCAATATCCTAACTAGATAACTAACATACTAACTAACCAACATATTAACTAGCTAACTAACCAATATACTAACTAACTATCCAACATACCAACTAACTATCCAACATACTAACTAACTTACCTGTGATGTGGTAGCTGACCAGTTTGTTTTGATCCGTGGTGTCGCCGTCCTTGGTGCTGAGGACAGACACCACCTCTCCTGGCGGGTCACTCTCTCTGACCGCGCCCCGGTAAAACTCTCTCTCGAACCGCGGAGGGTTGTCATTTACATCTGCTACAGACACCTGGAGAGGCACAGGAAGACAGGAGAAGGTAGAAGGTTACTACTAGAGTGTGTATGTGAGTTTTCTTTATGCATTGATATCAAATGGGAGACAGTTGAAATTTGACGTAAGTGGAAGTTAGGATTTGTCCCTGTTACTTAAAGGACCAAGAATCTTCCATAACAATGGTGTTGATTTAAAAAAAAATACATTTTTAATGCATTTTCAAAATGTAGTTGCCTTCTCAAAAAAACAAAACATCAAAGCCATATTATGCAATCAAAATGACAAATACTTTCATAAAAAGAACACAGATGTCTGCAAAAAAGATGAACACAACCATGCTTATTTATTTGAGCCTAAGCACAAACAATTCCCAGTAGATCAATATTTTTTGTTGTTGCAGTAACTAAATCATGACGATCAAAATTGGAAAAAACAAATATCAAAAGGTGCAGAATAATAGGTAATATTATAATAATATATTAATATAATATAATAATATATTTAATATTATAATAATATATTAATATATTTAATATTATAATAATATATTTCACAAAATAATCTCATACACATTAAATCAAATACAGTGAGGGAATAAAGTATTTGATCCCCTGCTGATTTTGTACGTTTGCCCACTGACAAAGAAATGATCAGTCTATAATTTTAATGGTAGGTTTATTTGAACAGGGAGAGACAGAATAACAACAAAAAAATCCAGAAAAACGCATGTGAAAAATGTTATAAATTGATTTGCAATTCAATGAGGGAAATAAGTATTTGACCCCCTCTGCAAAACATGACTTAGTACTTGGTGGCAAAACCCTTGTTGGCAATCACAGAGGTCAGACGTTTCTTGTAGTTGGCCACCAGGTTTGCAAACATCTCAGGAGGGATTTTGTCCCACTCCTCTTTGCAGATCTTCTCCAAGTCATTAAGGTTTCGAGGCTGACGTTTGGCAACTCGAACCTTCAGCTCCCTCCACAGATTTTCTATGGGATTAAGGTCTGGAGACTGGCTAGGCCACTCCAGGACCTTAATGTGCTTCTTCTTGAGCCACTCCTTTGTTGCCTTGGCCGTGTGTTTTGGGTCATTGTCTTGCTGGAACACCCATCCACGACCCATTTTCAATGCCCTGGCTGAGGGAAGGAGGTTCTCACCCAAGATTTGACGGTACATGGCCCCGTCCATCGTCCCTTTGATGCGGTGAAGTTGTCCTGTCCCCTTAGCAGAAAAACACCCCCAAAGCATAATGTTTCCACCTCCATGTTTGACGGTGGGGATGGTGTTCTTGGGGTCATAGGCAGCATTCCTCCTCCTCCAAACACGGCGAGTTGAGTTGATGCCAAAGAGCTCCATTTTGGTCTCATCTGACCACAACACTTTCACCCAGTTGTCCTCTGAATCATTCAGATGTTCATTAGCAAACTTCAGACGGGCATGTATATGTGCTTTCTTGAGCAGGGGGACCTTGCAGGCGCTGCAGGATTTCAGTCCTTCACGGCGTAGTGTGTTACCAATTGTTTTCTTGGTGACTATGGTCCCAGCTGCCTTGAGATCATTGACAAGATCCTCCCGTGTAGTTCTGGGCTGATTCCTCACCGTTCTCATGATCATTGCAACTCCATGAGGTGAAATCTTGCATGGAGCCCCAGGCCGAGGGAGATTGACAGTTCTTTTGTGTTTCTTCCATTTGCGAATAATCGCACTAACTGTTGTCACGTTCTCACCAAACTGCTTGGCGATGGTTTTGTAGCCCATTCCAGCCTTGTGTAGGTCTACAATCTTGTCCCTGACATCCTTGGAGAGCTCTTTGGTCTTGGCCATGGTGGAGAGTTTGGAATCTGATTGATTGATTGCTTCTGTGGACAGGTGTCTTTTATACAGGTAACACACTGAGTGTGCTCCTAATCTCAGCTCGTTACCTGTATAAAAGACACCTGGGAGCCAGAAATCTTTCTGATTGAGAGGGGGTCAAATACTTATTTCCCTCATTAAAATGCAAATCAATTTATAACATTTTTCACATCCGTTTTTCTGGATTTTTTTGTTGTTATTCTGTCTCTCACTGTTCAAATAAACCTACCATTAAAATTATAGACTGATCATTTCTTTGTCAGTGGGCAAACGTACAAAATCAGCAGGGGATCAAATACTTTTTTCCCTCACTGTAATTATTCCTGATGAAAATAATAATAAAAAAACAACATTTTGTTATTGTGTGCAAGATTCATTAAATCGGTATCATCACAATCCAATTTCATGTATCCAATACAAAAGGTTGGCTTGCTCATAGTTTTGTCAACTTTCCATTGGCGCACAGAAAGACAATCCAGGATAGAAATACAATCCAGGATAGAAATACAATCCAGGATAGAAATAAGGAAAGGTGAATACAATGGAGGAACACACTTGATATCAATCCATAGGCCTTAATCCATAGGCCTTAATCCATAGGCCTTAATCCATAGGCCTTAACCCATAGGCCTTAACCCATAGGCCTTAACCCATAGGCCTTAATCCATAGGCCTTAATCCATAGGCCTTAATCTATAGGCCTTAATCTATAAACCTTAATCTATAGGCCTTAATCTATAGGCCTTAATCCACACCAAAGCAATGCTTTATAATGGAAGGTCGCAAAGTTACCCAAAGTTACTTTGGAAGGAACGCAACTTCATTCTCTGCATCTCTGCATGTCCTCAATATTGTAAAAAAAGAAATCCTAAAAATGTGCCAGTCCCCATTGCCTATATCTTTCCCTATACTGAGCATGATACTGATGGCTTAGTGCACTAGTATTTACTGATTGCTGGAAAAAGTAAACACAACTACATACATTTATCTTCTGATGGAAAAACAAAAAACTGTTCATATTCTGTGAAAATTTTTGTATTCACTGATGGACATTTTATATTTAAAGTTTTGCAAAGGCAAGAAAATTATCAGAAATTCTGGAAATGTATTTGAGCATTTGACCATTGTTGTTCTATTGTAGTTCTGCTATAGACAGTTTGGTTGTTTAGTAACTAAACCGATACGGGTGCTGCTGTGGAAAAAACAGACAGGGTCGGTTTAAACTGTTGACATGTAAACAACATTTCACTTCTCCACTCCTGCTGAGTCTGACTAAGATCCTATCCCCCCTACACACAGACACTGTCCCCCCCTACACACAGACACTGTCCGCCCCTACACACAGACACTACCCCCTACACACAGACACTATCCCCCTACACACAGACACTATCCCCCTACACACAGACACTGTCCCCCTACACACAGACACTGTCCCCCTACACACAGACACTATCCCCCTACACACAGACACTATCCCCCTACACACAGACACTGTCCCCCCTACACACAGACACTATACTCCCTACACACAGACACTATCCCCCTACACACAGACACTGTCCCCTACACACAGACACTGTCCCCCCTACACACAGACACTACCCCCTACAGACAGACACTATCCCCCTACACACAGACACTACCCCCTACAGACAGACACTATCCCCCTACACACAGACACTGCCCCCTACACACAGACACTATCCCCCTACACACAGACACTGTCCCCCTACACACAGACACTACCCCCTACACACAGACACTATCCCCCTACACACAGACACTATCCCCCTACACACAGACACTGTCCCCCTACACACAGACACTGTCCCCCTACACACAGACACTGTCCCCCTACACACAGACACTGTTCCCCTACACACAGACACTGTCCCCCTACACACAGACACTGTCCCCCTACACACAGACACTACCCCCCTACATACACAGACACTACCCCCCTACACACAGACACTACCCCCTACACACACAGACACTACCCCCTACACACAGACACTATCCCCCTACAGACAGACACTATCCCCCTACACACAGACACTATCCCCCTACAGACAGACACTATCCCCCTACACACAGACACTATCCCCCTACACACAGACACTGCTCCCCCTACACACAGACACTGTCCCCCTACACACAGACACTATCCCCCTACACACAGACACTGCCCCCTACACACAGACACTATCCCCCTACACACAGACACTGTCCCCCTACACACAGACACTGTCCCCCTACACACAGACACTGTCCCCCTACACACAGACACTGTTCCCCTACACACAGACACTGTCCCCCTACACACAGACACTGTCCCCCTACACACAGACACTACCCCCTACACACAGACACTACCCCCTACACACACAGACACTACCCCCTACACACACAGACACTATCCCCCCTACACACAGACACTATCCCCCTACACACAGACACTATCCCCCTACACACAGACACTACCCCCTACACACAGACACTATCCCCCTACACACAGACACTATCCCCTACACACAGACACTGTCCCCCTACACACAGACACTATCCCCCCTACACACAGACACTATCCCCCTACACACAGACACTATCCCCCCTACACACACAGACACTATCCCCCCTACACACAGACACTATCCCCCTACACACAGACACTATCCCCCTACACACAGACACTATCCCCCTACACACACAGACACTATCCCCCTACACACACAGACACTATCCCCCTACACACAGACACTGTCCCCCTACACACAGACACTGTCCCCCTACACACAGACACTGTTCCCCTACACACAGACACTGTTCCCCCTACACACAGACACTGTCCCCCTACACACAGACACTGTCCCCCTACACACAGACACTACCCCCTACATACACAGACACTACCCCCTACACACAGACACTACCCCCCTACACACACAGACACTACCCCCTACACACACAGACACTATCCCCCTACACACAGACACTATCCCCCTACACACAGACACTATCCCCCTACACACAGACACTATCCCCCTACACACAGACACTATCCCCCTACACACACAGACACTATCCCCCTACACACAGACACTATCCCCTACACACACAGACACTATCCCCCTACACACAGACACTATCCCCCTACACACACAGACACTATCCCCCTACACACAGACACTATCCCCCTACACACAGACACTGTCCCCCTACACACAGACACTATCCCCCTACACACAGACACTATCCCCCCTACACACAGACACTATCCCCCTACACACAGACACTGTCCCCCTACACACAGACACTATCCCTACACTACACATCACTGTCCCTACACACAGACACTATCCCCCTACACACAGACACTATCCCCCCTACACACACAGACACTATCCCCCTACACACAGACACTGTCCCCCTACACACAGACACTGTCCCCCTACACACAGACACTGTCCCCCTACACACAGACACTGTTCCCCTACACACAGACACTGTCCCCCCTACACACAGACACTGTCCCCCCTACACACAGACACTGTCCCCCTACACACAGACACTACCCCCTACACACACAGACACTACCCCCTACACACAGACACTACCCCCTACACACACAGACACTATCCCCCTACACACACAGACACTATCCCCCTACACACAGACACTATCCCCCCTACACACAGACACTATCCCCCTACACACAGACACTATCCCCCTACACACAGACACTATCCCCCTACACACAGACACTATCCCCCTACACACAGACACTATCCCCCCTACACACAGACACTGCCCCCTACACACAGACACTATCCCCCTACACACAGACACTGTCCCCCCTACACACAGACACTGTCCCCCTACACACAGACACTGTCCCCCTACACACAGACACTGTCCCCCCTACACACAGACACTGTCCCCCCTACACACAGACACTGTCCCCCTACACACAGACACTGTCCCCCTACACACAGACACTACCCCCTACATACACAGACACTACCCCCTACACACAGACACTACCCCCTACACACACAGACACTACCCCCTACACACACAGACACTATCCCCCCTACACACAGACACTATCCCCTACACACAGACACTGTCCCCCTACACACAGACACTATCCCCTACACACACAGACACTATCCCCCCTACACACAGACACTATCCCCCTACACACAGACACTATCCCCCTACACACAGACACTGTCCCCCTACACACAGACACTATCCCCCCTACACACACAGACACTATCCCCCTACACACACAGACACTATCCCCCTACACACACAGACACTACCCCCTACACACAGACACTATCCCCCTTACACACAGACACTGTCCCCCTACACACAGACACTATCCCCCTACACACAGACACTATCCCCCTACACACAGACACTATCCCCCTACACACAGACACTACCCCCTACACACAGACACTACCCCCTACACACACAGACACTATCCCCCTACACACAGACACTATCCCCCTACACACACAGACACTATCCCCCTACACACAGACACTGTCCCCCTACACACAGACACTATCCCCCTACACACTGACACTGTCCCCCCCTACACACAGACACATCACCCCTGCACTCACCGTGACGACAGTGGTAGAGGATAGTTGTAGCAGCTCCCCCAGGTCTGAAGACACCACCACGAAGGTGTAGCTGGGACCAGCCTCATGGTCCAGAACAGACAGGGTTGTGATCCAGCCCGTTTTACTGTCAATGGAGAACACTGGTCCGGTACCAGTAGAACTAGTTGAACCAGTACTGGTACCAGTAATACGAGATGAGGAACCAGCAGAGGTACGGTCTGGTCTGTTCTCCTGGATCTGGTTAAGTGGAAGACCCAAGCTGTAGGTGACCTGGAATAAAGATGAGGAGGAAAAGGAGGAGGATGAGGACGAGGAGTAGGGGTAGGAGGAGGTGGGGAACAGGAGGATGAGGGGGTGGGGGAACAGGAGGATGAGGGGGTGGGGGAACAGGAGGAGGAGGGGGTGGGGAACAGGAGGAGGAGGGGAACAGGAGGAGGAGGGGGTGGGGAACAGGAGGAGAAGGGGGTGGGGGAACAGGAGGAGGAGGGGTGGGGGAACAGGAGGAGGAGGGGGTGGGGGAACAGGAGGAGGATGATGAGGAGGGGGACAGGAGGAGAAGGAGGAGCAGGGGGATGGGGAGGTAGAGGAGGGGAGGGGGGAGGACAGTGGTATAGTGAATGGTAAACACCTTTTACACACCATTGCGCGAGTGTTTACCCATCTATTGCGGAAATACAGTGGCTTGCGAAAGTATTCACCCCCCTTGGAATTTTTCCTATTTTGTTGCCTTACAACCTGGAATTAAACTGGATTTTTGCGGGGGTTTGTATCATTTGATTTACACAACATGCCTACCACTTTGATGATGCAAAATATCGTGAATATTGTGTATTTTATTGTGAAAAAAAACAAGAAATAAGACAAAAAAAACAGAGAACTTGAGCGTGCATAACTACTCACCCCCCCAAAGTCAATACTGTGTAGAGCCACCTTTTGCAGCAATTACAGCTGGAAGTCTCTTGGGGTATGTCTCTATAAGCTTTGCACATCAATCACAGCTGCAAGTCTCTTGGGGTTTGTCTCTATAAACTTCAATCACAGTGCATAATAACAGAGAAGACGATATAATACCTGTCCATTGGAACCCCAGTCAGGGTCGAGCGCCCGTACCTGGACCACCCTGGTACCCACGGGCATCCCCTCCATCACCATGGCAACGTAGGAACTGGTCTCGAACAATGGCTTGTTGTCATTTATGTCCAGAATCTATTGAGAGAGTGACGAGGAGGGATTAACTAAACTGAATCAAAGTCTTTGGAAAGGGTAGAAACCCTACCTCCACATGTTGAATATGTTATTCTACAGTCCTGCTACACACACATGGGCACGCACACACACACACACACACACACACACACACACACGCACACACACGTGTCATTCCTCACCTTCACCTCCACGTCGACAGTAGAGATGGACTCTATGAGGTCTCGTCGAGTCGTAGCCGAGACTTTAAACCTGAAGATGCTGACCAGTTCATAGTCCAGAGGTCTGGTCAGCCGGACCAGACCTGTCTCTCTCTCCACCAGGAACGTACCTCCCTGTAGAGAAACACAAAGGCAGGATCACATTTAGATACTACAACAAAGGTCATACAAGCTTATATAACAAAACATATTGTAATGCATTATGAACTGTATTAAAATGTATTAGAAACAACAAAGTAGACATTTGGTCTGAAGCCCCCAAAAAAGATGGGAATACCTCCCCTTAAGAGTATGAATTAGGATGTTTGAGAAGGTTTGAATCCTAAGCAACCTGCCTATACATTGTTTGCAGGACAATAGACCAACATAGCTACTGTGGTAGGTCAAAGCGGTGTGCTGGAAATCCTTGGTAAGAGCATTGGGTGGAATAGACATTGTTGTACTAAAGTGAATTTCCTTTATTTTTCAGCTTTAGACCAATGCCCTACACTTAAAACAGTTTTTTTTTTTTTTGTCTAATTTCGATGGTTTTTACACAGGAAAATTACACCTTTCCAGAAACAAGTCTCTCACCGTTGCCACTTGCTATAGACCACCCTCTGCCCCCAGCTGTGCCCTGGACACTATATGTGAACTGATCGCCCCCCCATCTATCCTCAGAGCTCGTGCTGCTAGGTGACCTAAACTGGGACATGCTTAACACCCCGGCCGTCCTACAATCTAACCTTGATGCCCTCAATCTCACACAAATGATCAAGGAACCCACCAGGTACAACCCTAAATCCGTAAACAAGGGCATAATACAACATTATACAACATTACGCAGCAGTAAAAGTAAAACATAAACGTTAATTAGCCTCTAATCTCAAAGATAAAATAAGTGAGAGTCTGACAGGAGATCCTCTCAGAGCAGAGATGACGACGTCTTGCACTCAAGCACATAGAAATACAACAGGTAGAACAGATTGGCGCTTCAATGGGAATGTTGTCCTGGCAAAAGTCTAAATTGTACGTTTAAAGCTTTAATGAAAGCAAGAAGCAAGAAAGGAATCTGCGTATTATCTTTTTCAATTGGAATGCAGTTCTATTCATTCCACATCTATACTACTACTACATTTGGCACCCTTTTTTTTTTTGCGGGCTTCCAGGCATTTACTCATTCATCCACATGGACGTCAGCATGAAGACTGTGTGGCTTGTTGGGCATTCGTGGATCCACTGGTTGGAGAAGAAAGCATCACAACATCTCCTTTGACTACTCTCAGAGGACATCAACAAGCCCATAGAGATGGACCAGAGGGAGGAGGACATCAACAAGCCCATAGAGATGGACCAGAGGGAGGAGGACATCAACACGCCCATAGAGATGGACCAGAGGGAGGAGGACATCAACAAGCCCATAGAGATGGACCAGAGGGAGGAGGACATCAACAAGCCCATAGAGATGGACCAGAGGGAGGAGGACATCAACAAGCCCATAGAGATGGACCAGAGGGGGGAGGACATCAACAAGCCCATAGAGATGGACCAGAGGGAGGAGGACATCAACAAGCCCATAGAGATGGACCAGAGGGAGGAGGACATCAACAAGCCCATAGAGATGGACCAGAGGGAGGAGGACATCAATAACATTTTTGTCCTGAATACAAAGTGTTATGTTTGGAGCAAATCCAATACAACACATTACTGAGTACCATTCTCCATATTTTCATGCATAGTGGTGGCTGCATCATGTTATGGGTATGCTTGTAATCGTTAAGGACCGGGAGTTTTTCAGGATAAAAAATAATGGAAGAACAGGCAAAATCCTAAAAGAAATCTGGTTCAGTCTGCTTTCCACCAGACACTGAGAGATTAATTCACCTTTCAGTAGGACAATAACCTAAAACACATGGCCAAATATACACTGGAGTTGCTTAGCAAGAAGATAGTGAATGTTCCTGAGTGGCCGAGTTACAGTTTTGACTTGAAAAATCTATGGCAAGACCAGAAAATGGTCGTCTAGCAATGATCAACAACCAATTTGATAGAGCTTGGATAATTTTGGGGAAAAAACGATGGCAAATGTTGCACAATCCAGGTGTGGAAAGCTCTTAAGAGACTTACCCAGAAAGACTCTGAGCTGTAATTACTGCTAAACGTGGTTCTACATAGGATTGACTCAGGGGTGTGAATACTTATGTAAATGAGATATTTCTGTATTTGATTTTCCATGAATTAGTAAACATTTCTAAAAGCATGTTTTAACTTTGTCATTATGGGGTATTGTGTGTAGATGGGTGAGAAGAAAACATTTATTTAATACATTTTGAATCCAGGCTGGAGCACAACAAAATGTGGAATAATTCAAGGGGTAGGATTACTTTCTGAAGGCACTGTACCTTTCTTTGCCTGTTTGTTATCTAAATAACTTTCAGCTGACTGGTGTTAGCTAGCTATAGGGGCTAACGTTAGCTACGTAAAGTCAGCTAGTTACAGCGCCTTCGAAAAGTATTCAGACCCCTTGACTTTTTCCACATTTTGTTACGTTACAGCCTTATTCTAAAATGGATTAAATAAAAAAAATCCTCAGCAATTGACACACAATACCCCATAATGACATCACAATACCCCATAATGACATCACAATACCCCATAATGACAAAGCAAAAACAGGTTTTTAGAAATGTTTGCAAATGTATAAAAAGAAACTCCCCAAATACAGGTGTGCCAAGCTTGTAGCTTCATACCCAATAAGACTTGAGGCTTTAATTGGCTGCCAAAGGTGCTTCAACAAAGTACCGAGTAAAGAGTCTAAATACATATGAAATGTGAGATAATTTTTTTTTAAATATAAATTTGCAAAAAAAATTACAAACGTATTTTTGCTTTGTCATTATGGGGTATTGTATGTAGATTGATGAAGGTAAAAAACAAAGTAATACATTTCTAGAATAAGGCTGTAAAGTAACAAAATTTGCAAAAAGTCAAGGGGTCTGAATACTTTACGAATGCACTGTATATCACACATTTTAAAAGAATATTGAAAATCTGAGCTGTCCTTTCCTGATTGCTGTCGGGAGTCTCTCCCCCGACAGCGGTGTAAGCCCCGGTCTGTCCTGGGGCCAGGTATATGTTTCCCAGGGCCGTGCCGACTGGCGTGTCCTCTGGTATGGTGAAGGAGTACTGAGGCTGGGTGAAGGAGGGGACCAGGGCGTCCGGGGGGAGGACATGGATGAAGGCTGAGACCAGAGAATGTTTGGCCGGGGAACCACGGTCTGTAGCCTTGACAAAGAACGATAGGATGGTTCCCTGGAGATGGAGAAGAGATCCTTTAGTCACCATCCAACCACTGTCTGGCTCCACCTGGTGGACGAAAAAAGAAGACGAGTTGTCAAATAGGTTGTGTGCTTTTCAAAAAGACCCGACCCTTACACACAGCCCCAGCCTCAACCCACCTCCAGTACGTCAACCAGGGGCAGGCGGGCCTCGCTGTACAGGGAATAGATGACCCGTCCATTGGGTCCAGCGTCAAGGTCTGAGGCCTGGATCTGGGTAACCAGGGATCCTTTAGCAACATTGGACTTGATGCTCATACGATACTCCACAGCCCTGAACCGAGGGGCGTTGTCATTCTCATCCGTCAACAACACACGGACTGTACAGAACGCTGCACGACCTGGAAACATGATAGTAAGTGTTGTAGACATGATAGTAACAGTGTTGTAGACACGATAGTAACAGTGTTGTAGACATGATAGTAACAGTGTTGTAGACATGGTAGTAACAGTGTTGTAGACATGATAGTAACAGTGTTGTAGACATGATAGTAACAGTGTTGTAGACATGATAGTAACAGTGTTGTAGACATGATAGTAACAGTGTTGTAGACATGATAGTAACAGTGTTGTGTTGTGGATGCTGAATGTGTTATTGATACATTGATCATTGATGCTCTACTGATGATTGATGAAACCACCCGGCTCGAAGGACCATTAAATACTATACTGGCATTTCACAAACAAACACACAAACATACACCCCCCTCCCCCCAAACACATACCCTCCCCCTCTCTGTACCTCCTCCATCCAGGGCCATGACGGTGAGGACTATGTCCTTGTTGCTAGGGTTTTCACGGTCTAGTTTCTGTGCGGTGGTGATGAGGCCGTTAGCGTCGATGCTGAACTTACTCTTCCCCAAGTCGTTGATGAACGTGAAGGTCACCTGACCAAACAGACCTGAGTCCTCATCCGTAGCACGCACCTGGAGGGAGAGTCACGATTTATTGATTGATTAGTCAGTTTGTTGGCTGGTTGGTTGGTTTATTGATTGATTAGTATTGACACAATCAACACTAGATTATAGTTCTGTGATCATCTCTTTCATTTGAATTCTTTACTCAAACAAGAATACACCAGCAGTTAACACTATATCATCATACATGAACAACTACATACAGTTTATCAAGAAATCATGGCAGATATGAAATCCTGTCAGATATTTGAATTCTAAAAGTATGCATGCAGGTTACCTCTCACCTGTAGAAGTTTGTGTCAGTGTTAGCTCTCACCTGTATGACTCTGGATCCAGCAGGTGTGTTCTCTCTGGTCTCCGCCAGGTAGAACCTCTGACTGAATACTGGACTGTAGAGGTTCGC
Source organism: Brachymystax lenok tsinlingensis (assembly GCA_030435695.1). Taxonomy (NCBI): domain Eukaryota; kingdom Metazoa; phylum Chordata; class Actinopteri; order Salmoniformes; family Salmonidae; genus Brachymystax; species Brachymystax lenok. Next base: position 2,483,936 of record CM059787.1, on the reverse strand, counting down.
TCCCAGAATATACACACTGACCTGGGAACATCATCATCATCATACTCATCATTATCATATAACTGTATCATAGTTCTCTACACAGACTTTTCCCCAACACACTCACCAAAAAACAATATGAAACAATAAGATAAAATGATTACTCTATTATTATTATTATTATTATTATTATTATTATTATTACCCTATTATTATTACTCTATTATTATTATTTTATTAATATTATTATTATTATCTTATTATTATTATTACTAATATTACCCTATTATTATTATTATTATTACTCTATTATCATTATTATTTATATTATTATTACCAAATTATTATTATTATAAAAATTATTAATATTATAATTAATATTATTATTATTAGTATCACCTTATTATTATTACTCAATTATTATTATTAATATTATTATTATTATTACCCTATTATTATTATTTTATTAATGTTATTATTATCTTATTATTATTATTACTAATATTACCCTATTATTATTATTATTATTACTCTATTATCATTATTATTTATATTATTATTACCAAATTATTATTATTATAAAAATTATTAATATTATTAATATTATAATTAATATTATTAGTATCACCTTATTATTATTACTCAATTATTATTATTAATATTATTATTATTATTACCCTATTATTATTACTAATATTAATATTATTCATATTATTATTATCACTCTATTATAATTTATATTCTCATCACTCCATTATTATTAATATATTATTATGATTATTATTAATATTATTGGTTTTACCCTATTGTTATTATTTATATTATTATTATTAATATTAATATAATTTTTATTATTATCCCTCTATTATTTTTACTCTGTTTACTTATTATTACTCTATTATTACTCTCCCACCTGCCCACTGCACTGAGGCTAGGAAACACTGTATTAGTATTATTACTATGCTGTTATTATTACTCTATTAGTAGTATTACTCTATTAGTAGTATTACTCTATTAGTATTATTACTCTACTGCCATTATTGCTCTATTCGTATTATTGCTCTATCATTATTACTATATTAGTACTCTATCAACATTACTCTTAGTATTACTCTATTGTCATTATTACTATAATAGTAGTATTACTCTATCAATATTACTCTTAGTATTACTCTATTGTCATTATTACTATAATAGTAGTATTACTCTATCAATATTACTCTATTAGTATTACTCTATTGTCATTATTACTATAATAGTAGTATTACTCTATCAATATTACTCTATTAGTATTACTCTATTGTCATTATTACTATAATAGTAGTATTACTCTATCAATAGTACTCTTATTATTACTCTATTGTCATTATTACTCCTAGTATTATTACTCTATCAATATTACTCTTAGTATTACTCTATTGTCATTATTACTCCTAGTATTATTACTCTATCAATAGTACTCTTATTATTAGTCTATTCATATTATTACTCTATTTGTATTAGTACTCTATTACCATTAGTACTCTATTAGTATTATTACTATATAAATATATGAATTTTAGTATCATTCTATTGTTATTATTACTACATTAGTATGATCACTACATTGGTATTATTACTGTATTAGTATTATCACTATATGAGTATTAATACTATATCAATATTACTCTTATTATTACTCTATTGTCATTATTACTCTATTAGTATTATTACTCTATCAATATTACTCATATTATTAATCTATTGTCATTATTACTCCATTAGTAGTATTACTCTATCAATATTACTCTATTAGTATTATTACTCTATCAATATTACTCTTATTATTACTCTATTGTCATTATTACTCTATTAGTATTCTTACTCTATTTGTATTATTACTATATTGTTATTATTACTCTATTCCTATTATTACTATGTTGTTATTATTACTCTATTAGTATTATTACTCTACTGGTATTACTACTCTATTAGTAGCATTACTCTATTGTTGATATTACTCTATTAGTAGTATTACTATATTAGTATTATTACTCTATTCCTATTATTACTATATTGTTATTATTACTCTATTAGTATTATTACTCTACTGGTATTACTACTCTATTAGTCGCATTACTCTATTGTTGATATTACTCTATTAGTAGTATTACTATATTTGTATTATTACTCTTCCTATTATTACTATATTGTTATTATTACTCTATTCTTATTATTACTATATTGTTATTATTACTCTATTCTTATTATTACTATATTGTTATTATTACTCTATTAGTATTATTACGCTATTAGTATTATAACTATATTGTTATTATTACTCTATTTTTATTATTACTATATTGTTATTATTACTCTATTCCTATTATTATTATTATGTTGTTATTATTACTCTATTAGTAGTATTACTATATTCGTATTATTACTCTTCCTATTATTACTATATTCTTATTATTACTCTATTCTTATTATTACTATATTGTTATTATTACTCTATTTTTATTATTACTATATTGTTATTATTACTCTATTCCTATTATTACTATGTTGTTATTATTACTCTATTAGTATTATTACTCTACTGGTATTACTACTCTATTAGTAGCATTACTCTATTGTTGATATTACTCTATTAGTAGTATTACTATATTAGTATTATTACTCTATTCCTATTATTACTATATTGTTATTATTACTATTACTATTACTTAGTATTTTTGCTCTTATTATTACTCTTATTATTTACAATACGAAAAAGGACAATAACATAATAATAAAGAGATCGTGAGAAACGAAAAATAACAAAGAAATAAAATAACTCTAAAGCTTCAAACCTCAGCGGTGTTGGTGAAGACCCCGTCGGACACGGACACGTTGAGCCTAAAGGAAGCCCTCATCCCCTGTCTTCTCTGATTGGACAGAGATATCAACCCCGTCTCTGTGTCAATCATAAACACCATCCGCTCATCACCGGATAGGATATTGTACCTGGATGAATTAACGTCATAACACAGAAGCATATTACTGTGAATATAACATAGAGATTAGCCCTGCACCAGGTTGTCAAGACCATCGCAGAATCAATCTGGGTAAACACTTTACTTGACACGCTGCGTCATAACACGGTCAAAATGCTTTATGACAGTGCCATGAAGTGTATTTTCTACAAGTTATTTTAAAATATGATGGAGAAAAAAAAAACTTGACCAAAGAATTCATTACAACAACAACAAAGGACTACATTTGAGTTTTGACACTCTTATGTAGGTGTCATAACCAGCCATAAAATAACACAACATATTTCACAACAGGTGAGTTATTATGACGTGGTTATGACCGTGTCATAACGTGTTATGATGCTGGGTGTCAAGTAAAGTGTTACTGCATTCTTAGTCAGCCTAGTAGTGGAAAGGTTTGGGGTAGCAGAGCAGAGGCTTGCCAGAACACCGTACATCATGATGAAGCAGAGAGCTGCCAAAATCTACAAGATCAAACTGAAGGTCCTCAAGAAACAACAGGGAGCCACTCCTGAAAGAAGTACTGGACATTGTGAAGAAGGTCTAGCTCAGCTCCTGGACCAATCGAAGTCCCGTACAAGGTCTACAAGTACTCCCCTCTGTTACTCAAGCGGCTCTGGAAGATCCTGAAGGTCATCTGGAGGAGAGGAAAGGTTGCACACCCGTGGAGATTCGCCAAAAGAGTTTGGATCTCAAAGGAAGAAGAGTCCAAGAGAATCGGCCAGTTCAGGATCACATTGCTAAGTGTTTAAGGGAAGATTTTCTTCAGCATTGTAGCGAGGTGGCTTGTAGACTTTCTGTCTAAGAATGACTACATCGACACATCGGTGCAAAAAGGATGGCCATCCCAATAGTACTTGAACTGGAGAGCTGGCTGAGAGCGGTTGACCAGTCAGGACTGTCTGGCAAATTTGGCAAGTTCAAGGCGTGGAAGTATCAGCATGGCATCCTCCCGAGGATAGTCTACTCATCTACGACGTCCCGGTCTCCACTGTCGAGGAAGGTCAACAGCTATCTCTGATGGTGGCTGGGATTGCCTAGGAGACTGAGCAGCATCGCCCTCTATGGGAACAGCAACAAACAGCCCCTGAAGTCCCTGGAAGTGGAGATCAAGGTGACACGGGCCAGGGAAGTGATACATTACAGGGAGTGCTAGCTACCAAAGGTGGCTCAAGGGAGGATAGTGCTCAATACAGGGAGGAAGTAGAGAGCAGAGGAAGACGTGCTACAGGCTGAGTCTCGGTTGCACCACAGTGTTCTGTTGGGAGCATTGACTAAGGGAAGAGCCGGTCTGGGAACCTTCTCAACCCCCCGGTATGACACGCCCAAGGGGGGGGGGGAGGAGAGATGCGGGTTGGTTCAGCTGTGGAAGAGGAGAGGTCCAACAGAGCAGTGGGAATGAGACAGCAAGTGAGCCTAGATGGTGGGAGCAGGCGGTGGGAAGGAAAGTCTTGTGGACTGACCTCTGGCAGGCAGAACCACCACTGCATCAAGTTCCTGATCCAGGTGGTGTATGATGTCCTACCCAGCTCACTAAACCGGTTCTGCTGGGGCAAAGTGGAAACTCCTGCATGCCCGCTATGCTCCAAGACAGGGACACTGGAACACATTTTAGGTTGTTGTCCTGAAGCTCTGAGAGGGGCTGTTCTCGCTGGCGCCATGACCAGGTTCTCAAGACCACCGCAGAAGCTATACTGCACAGCAATCGGCAATAAGAAATAAACAATCTGCACAGGAATCAGAAGCAATCAGAAGCAATCTGCACAGGAATCAGAAGCAATCTGAAGCAATCTGCACAGGAATTACTTTCGTTCGAGCTAAGAGAGCAGCCAGGCTTAAAATCCAAACCACCAGCAGAGGGTTGCTAGCTACTGCTCAGGACCGGCAGCTGACAGCAGACCTGGAGAAGCAGCTCAAGTTCCCGCAGCACATTGTCAACACTTTGTGACATCGGCTGATGTAAAAAGGGCTTCATGAATACATTTGATTGATATTGTCAAGACAACCCTGAGACCAGACATCAGTCCACAAAGACCATCATTACTCTGGAGCTGACAGTCCCTTGGGAAGATTGTCTGGAGGAGGCGTATGAGACAATGATGGCAAGTACGAGGGACTGCTCATCGACTGCCGGAAGCAGGGTTGGAAGGTGCATGCCTATCGAGGTAGGCTGCAGAGGTTTTGCTGGGCAATCCCTCGGCATCAATGGAGCGAAGTGGAGGAGAGCCATCAGGAGCACCATCGAGGCAGCTGAAAAAGCCTCGACATACCCCTGGATCAAGAAAGGAGATCCATGGGGAGCAGCATAATGCCACCTGGACACAAGTCGGTGTCTGATCAACCTCGGCTGGGTCGCCTGTGCGAGGGCGTCTGACCCAAAACATCCTATGACCCCAAGGTCACATCACTGACGATGTGTCCAGGAGCATCAAGAGATGTACTCATTCAATTACCTAGAGACATCATGATAACATTACATAGCAACATATTACTAGGAAAATTATATAACTGTCTTAAGCCTAATTTACACTTTCAGCATACACATCCTACGCAAGGTCCTCACACACTACACAGACCGGAAGGACACAGACCAGGAGGACACAGACCAGGAGGACACAGACCAGAAGGACAAAGACCAGGAGGACACAGACCAGGAGCACACAGACCAGAAGGACACAGACCAGGAGGACACCAATCACATTAGTACCATTAATACTCCTGGGGATCCCCACATACCACATTAGTAGCAGTAATACTCCTGGGGGTCCCCATATTAGTAGCATTAATACTCCTGGGGGTCCCCACACCCCATATTAGTAGCATTAATACTCCTGGGGGTCCCCACACCCCATATTAGTAGCATTAATACTCCTGGGGGTCCCCACACCCCCTATTAGTAGCATTAATACTCCTGGGGGTCCCCACACCCCACATTAGTAGCATTAATACTCCTGGGGGTCCCTGCACCACAGATTTGGAAAGACAAAATAACTATCAAACTACTCTGCAAACAAACATTTGTCGTTAGGACGTCCCCGGAACGTCAGGAGGTTGTGTCATAGTCCCCTGGACGTCCTTAGGACGTCCCCTGTTTGCTGGGTGGTCAACTGTATTGTAATATTTTTTGCGGCCTTATACCTGAGTCTATCTGCATCACAGCTGTCAGCGTCAGAAGCCTGGACGCAGGTCACAAACTGTCCCCTGGGGGCCAGCTCGCTCACGTACACTTCGTACAGCGATTGGCTGAAGGAAGGAGGGTTGTCGTTGGTGTCTGTAACCATAACCACGACATTGACCTCGCTGCTGAGGGCAGGGTCTCCGCTGTCGGTTGCCCTGACGATGAAGGTGTATTGTTGCATGGTTTCGTAGTCGAGCATGCGTGCGGTGAGGACCAGTCCGCTGCTGCTATCGATGTGGAAGAAGTCGGTACTGTTGTAGACGTCCGATAGGATCTGGTAACGGACCAACGAGTTACGCTCTGAGTCACTGTCCAACGCCAGCACCTAGGGGAAGAGACATATGTGATTTTAGTAAAGTGGTCCTCAAACGCTCAACGTTATTGTTAATTGATTCACTGACGCATCAAGCCATGCTGACCTGGGTCAGATGTATCTACAGTGGGGCAAAAAAGTATTTAGTCAGCCACCAATTGTGCAAGTTCTCTCACTTAAAAAGATGAGAGAGGCCTGTAATTTTCATCATAGGTACACTTCAACTATGACAGACAAAATGAGGAAAACAAATCCAGAAAATCACATTGTAGGATTTTTAATGAATTTATTTGCAAATTATGGTGGAAAATAAGTATTTGGTCACATACAAACAAGCAAGATTTCTGGCTCTCACAGACCTGTAACTTCTTCTTTAAGAGGCTCCTCTGTCCTCCACTCGTTACCTGTATTAATGGCACCTGTTTGAACTTGTTATCAGTATAAAAGACACCTGTCCACAACCTCAAACAGTCACACTCCAAACTCCACTATGGCCAAGACCAAAGAGCTGTCAAAGGACACCAGAAACAAAATTGTAGACCTGCACCAGGTTGGGAAGACTGAATCTGCAATAGGTAAGCAGCTTGGTTTGAAGAAATCAACTGTGGGAGCAATTATTAGGAAATGGAAGACATACAAGACCACTGATAATCTTCCTCGATCTGGGGCTCCACGCAAGATCTCACCCGTGGGGTCAAAATGATCACAAGAACGGTGAGCAAAAATCCCAGAACCACACGGGGACCTAGTGAATGACCTGCAGAGAGCTGGGACCAAAGTAACAAAGCCTACCATCAGTAACACACTACGCCGCCAGGGACTCAAATCCTGCAGTGCCAGACGTGTCCCCCTGCTTAAGCCAGTACATGTTCAGGCCCGTCTGAAGTTTGCTAGAGAGCATTTGGATGATCCAGATGAGGATTGGGAGAATGTCATATATGTCAAAGAACACCATACCTACTGTGAAGCATGGGGGTGGAAACATCATGCTTTGGGGCTGTTTTTCTGCAAAGGGACAAGGACGACTGATCCGTGTAAAGGAAAGAATGAATGGGGCCATGTATCGTGAGATTTTGAGTGAAAACCTCCTTCCATCAGCAAGGGCATTGAAGATGAAACGTGGCTGGGTCTTTCAGCATGACAATGATCCCAAACACACCGCCCTTGCAACGAAGGAGTGGCTTCGTAAGAAGCATTTCAAGGTCCTGGAGTGGCCTAGCCAGTCTCCAGATCTCAACCCCATAGAAAATCTTTGGAGGGAGTTGAAAGTCCGTGTTGCCCAGCGACAGCCCCAAAACATCACTGCTCTAGAGGAGATCTGCATGGAGGAATGGGCCAAAATACCAGCAACAGTGTGTGAAAACCTTGTGAAGACTTACAGAAAACGTTTGACCTCTGTCATTGCCAACAAAGGGTATATAACAAAGTATTGAGATAAACATTTGTTATTGACCAAATACTTATTTTCCACCATAATTTGCAAATAAATTCATAACAAATCCTACAATGTGATTTTCTGGATTTTTTTTCCTCATTTTGTCTGTCATAGTTGAAGTATACCTATGATGAAAATTACAGGCCTCTCTCATCTTTTTAAGTGAGAGAACTTGCACAATTGGTGGCTTACTAAATACTTTTTTCCCCCACTGTACAGAGATCTTTTGCAGCAAATATACAACCTCTTAGTCTACATGACAAACAGGAGATGTGTGGAATGGGACAAAAGGTGAGGCCTGGTATATGAAAAAGAGTATTCCCCCAGCCAGATAGCATCTTATTGTATAGAAACCAGAGTTTGGCCCCCAAGACAAGGTTCCTCTCATCATTACCCATACCCGAGCCATCTCCTCCCCGGTACCTCATAGTACACAAACACCAACTCATTCTACGGAATGCAGGCTGTAAGTTCTATCGCCAAGCCATCATAAATCAATTGTTAGCTCAAGCAATCTCTATCGCAAGTAACAACCATGTCTTTAACTATAACCCCAGACTAGCTGCAGGGAGCTGTGGAAAACATCCCTTTACAGAAACACAGCATTAGTAGAACAGAAATATCTTACTATTCGTTAAGTATATAATTGTTAACTATTAATATTAAACAAATCAGGTAAATACATTTTTTTTTTCCCAGCGTCTGGTGGAAAGCACTCGGTTTTTGAACCGTTTTTTCCTCTAGGATTTTGCTCTCTTTTTTTTTTTTATCCTGAAAAACTCCCGATTTCTTCACAATACCATAACATCATGACATGATGCAGCCAACACTATGCGTAAAAATACGGAGCATGGTACTCAGTAATGCATTGGATTTGCCCCAAAGATAACACTTTGTATTCAGGACAATTTTTTGCAGTATTACTTTAGTGTTGTGTTGCAAACAGGATGCATGTTTTGAAATATTTATATTCTGTACAGGATTCCTTCTTTTCACTCTGTCATTTAGGTTAGTATTGTGGAGTAACTACAATGTTGTTGATCCATCCTCCGTTTTCTCCTGTCAAATTCATTACTATTTTACTGTTTTAAAGTCACCATTGGACTCATGGTGAAATCCCTGAGTGGTTTCCTTCCTCTCCGGCAACCGAGTTAGGAAGGATGCCTGTATCTTTGTAGTGACTGGGTGATACACCATCCAAAGTGTAATTAATAACTTGCTCAAAGGGATATTTAATGTCTGCTTTTTTTTTTTTTTACCAAAAGGTGCCCTTCTTTGCGAGGGCGTTGGAAAACATTCCTGGTCTTTGTGGTCAAATCTGTGTTTGAAATTCGCTGCTCGACTGAGGGACAATAGAGATAATTGTATTTGTGGGGTACAGAGAGGAGGTAGTCATTCATAAATCATGTTAAACCCTAGTATTACACAGTGCATGCAACTTATTATGTGACTTGTTAGGCACATTTTTGCTCCTGAACTTATTTAACAAAGGGGTTAAAAACAGATTGACTCCAGACATTTCAGCTTTTCATTTATTATTAATTTGTACCCATTTCTAATAACATAATTCCAGTTTAACATTATGAGGTACTGTGTGTAGGCCAGTGACCAAAACAATCTACATTTAATCCATTTTTTAATTTATTTTTTCTGTAAAACAACAAAATGTGTGTGTGAATACTGTATACAAACACACACACACACATGTTTTACTACACTAGTGAGGACCTTGACACAGGACCTACAAAGAGACGATTTCTGAGACCTTTTTGATGGAATTGAGAACAAACAGACTCCTAATATCACCACTAGGTGGCCCCAACTAAAACATCACGCCCGCCCATACACAGCGTTGTACGAGAAGACCAAATAATGAATTGCCACGCAAAATGTCTTGTGTAGCTCAGTTGGTAGAGCATGGCACTGGCAACGCCAGGGTTGTGGGTTTGATTCCCACTGGGGACCAGTACAAACAAATATGAACATGTATGCACTCACTACTGTAAGTTACTCTGGCTAACAGTGCCTACTAAAATCCTATTTTCCCTAAACTATACCTAAGCCTAAAATATCCAAAATGTTCTTGTTTTTACTATCCTTTCGAGGACTTCTGGTACCCACAAGGGTAGTTAAACAAACACACACACAGACACAGACACACACACACACACACACACACACACCTACCTGTAGTACGGGAGTACCGATCATGGAGTTCTCGGGCAGAGTGGTGGAATACGTGACGTTCTGGAAAAGCGGAGGGTTGTCATTAACGTCCAACACGGCGATGTCCACATCGACCTCCGACCTTGCACCGGTCTGCGTGTCCGTAGCCTTCACCGTTAATCGGTAGTATGGTGTGGTCTCGTAGTCTAACGGGTAGCTGACCCGGATCGCACCAGTATCAAAGCCCATGTCAAACTGGAATCAGATTAACAATCATATGTTTATTTAATCAGGTAAGACAAAACATTCTGTTTTACAAAAACCCACCTGACCAAGAAGGAGCAATGATTAATGCCATTCTTCACCTGTCTGTCTTGGCCCCTTCACCTGTCTGTCTTGGCCCCTTCACCTGTCTGTCTTGGTCCCTTCACCTGTCTGTCTTGGCCCCTTCACCTGTCTGTCTTGGCCCCTTCACCTGTCTGTCTTGGTCCCTTCACCTGTCTGTCTTAGTCCCTTCACCTGTCTGTCTTGGCCCCTTCACCTGTCTGTCTTGGATCCTCTACCTGTCCGTCTTGGTCCCTTCACCTGTCTGTCTTAGTCCCTTCACCTGTCCGTCTTGGCCCCTTCACCTGTCTGTCTTGGCCCCTTCACCTGTCTGTCTTGGTCCCTTCACCTGTCTGTCTTAGTCCCTTCACCTGTCTGTCTTGGCTCCTTCACCTGTCTGTCTTGGTCCATTCACCTGTCTGTCTTAGTCCCTTCACCTGTCTGTCTTGGCCCCTTCACCTGTCTGTCTTGGATCCTCTACCTGTCTGTCTTGGATCCTCTACCTGTCCGGAAAGCAGTTCCAGAGCGACAAGTCTAGGTCCAAAAGGCTTCTTAACCTGTTAGGGGGATTTCTTTTGACATGCTATTCAATACAGAGGGATTTAGCTCCCAGATTGCAGTTCCTATTGCTTCCACTAGATGTCAACAGTCTTTAGACATGGTTTCAGGCTTGTTTTTTGAAAAACCAACAAGTAAAAGCTGTTTTTCCTGGTGGACTATGGAGTGCACTGTACTGTTCTGCACGCGTGATTGAGTGCGCGCTCTTCGTTGTTTTCCTTTTCAATTGAGCAGGTTATTTTACATCTGAAAAATTATTGTTTATTTAAATATTAGGGTACATGAGGATTGATTAAAAACGTTGTTTGACTTGTTTCGACAAACTTTACTGGTACTTTTGGGATTTCGTTTGTCTGCAAGGTTGAATGCCTTTGAGCAGGTGGATTACTGAACAAAACGCACCAACCAAGCAGAGTTTTTGGGATATAAAGAGGAACTTTATCGAACAAAAGGACCATTTATTGTGTAGCTGGGACCCTTTGGATTGCCATCAGAGGAAGATCTTCAAAGGTAAGTGATTTATTTTATCGCTATTTTTGAGTTTCGTGACACCTGTGCTGATTATGATATTATGCTAATTGAATAAGTATGCAGGGCGCTGTCCTCAGATAATCAAATGCTATGCTTTTGATGTAAAGCCTTTTTGAAATCTGACAGCGCTGTGAGATTACCAAGATTCTAAGCTTTTGAATGGTGCACAACACTTGTTTTTTCATGAATGTTTAATATGACTATTTTTGTAATTTGAATTTGGCGCTCTGCATTTTTCCGGATGTCCCTAAGAAGTTAACAGCTTCTACCCACAAGCCATAAGACTCCTGAACAGCTAATGAAATGGCTACCAGGACTATTTGCATTGCCCCCCCTTCTACGCTGCTGCTACTCTCTGTTTATTATCCATGCATAGTCACTTTACCTCTACCTACATGTACATATTACCTCAATTACCTCGACTAACCAGTACACCCGCATATATAGATTCGTTACTGTTATTTTATTGTTGCTCCTTGTTATTTTTCTATTTTTCTAATTTTTTATTTCATATTTTTATTTATTGATTAATTTTTTACATTTTATTTCGTTTATTTGAGTTAATACTTTCTATACCTGTTGGTTAAGGGCTTGTCAGTCAGCATTTCACTGTGAGGTCTACACCTGTTGGTTAACAGCTGGTCAGTCAGCATTTCACTGTGAGGTCTACACCTGTTGGTTAAGGGCTGGTCAGTCAGCATTTTACAATAAGGTCTACACCTGTTGTATTTGGAGCAGGTGACGAATAAAATGTGATTTGCTTTATTGTATTGTATTGTATTGTATTGTATGTGTGTGCACTTGTACTACCATTCCCCTGAATCCCTCTGATGACATTTTCGCCGGTCCTCACTTTTAAAAATGGCTATTTTAGGCTTAGGGGTTAGGGGTTAGGAGTTAGGGTTAGGAGTTAGGGTTAGGAATTAAGTTTAGGAGTTAGGTTTAGGAGTTAGGGGTTAGGTTTAGGAGTTAGGGGTTAGGAGTTAGGGGTTAGGTTTAGGAGTTAGGGGTTAGGAGTTAGGGTCAGGAGTTAGGGGTTAGGAGTTAGGGTCAGGAGTTAGGAGTTAGGGTTTAGGAGTTAGGGTTAGGAGTTAGGAGTTAGGGTCAGGAGTTAGGGTTTAGGAGTTAGGAGTTAGGGTTAGGAGTTAGGAGTTAGGAGTTAGGGGTTAGAGTTAGGGGTTAGGAGTTAGAGTTAGGGGAAAGGGTTAGGAGTTAGGGGTTAGGAGTTAGGGGTTAGGAGTTAGGGGTTAGGTTTAGGAGTTAGGGGTTAGAGTTAGGGTTTAGGAGTTAGGGTCAGGAGTTAGGGGTTAGGAGTTAGGGGTTAGGGTTAGGAGTTAGGGGTTAGGAGTTAGAGTTAGGAGTTAGGGGTTAGGTTTAGGAGTTAGGGTTTAGGGAATATAGGATCATTCAGTGTGAATCAATTGTTAAAATGGTCCTAATATAGTGCTATATAACTGTGTGTGTTTCTGTGTGTGTGTGTGTGTGTGTGCGTTTATATGTGGGTGTGTGTGTTTGTGCATGTCTGCGTTTGCACATTTGTGTGTGTGTGTGTGTGTGTGTATGTGTGTGTGTGCATGTGTGCATGTGTGTATGTATGTATGTATGTATGTATGTGTGTGTGTGTGTGTGTGTGTGTGTGTGTGTGTGTGTGTGTGTGTGTGTGTAAATCCAACCTGTAGTGAAGGGTCTCCCTCCATGACAGTGTATATAACACTCTGTCCCTGGGGGCTGGTAGCGTTGATATACAGGACCGGGGTGGACACGGGGACATCCTCCCTCACTGTGACGCCATAGAAAGGCTTGTCAAACACCGGCATGGCCTTGTTCATGATAGTGACCGGTAGCTCCACCTCACTGGACAGGGAAGGGGAGCCGCCATCCTGAGCTACGATGGTGAGTTTGTATTCAGCGTTGGACAGGTCGGCTTCGAGGGAGCGCTTGAGGATCAGTTCACCTCTTAGAGGGTCCACCTGGGGAGGAGAAGAGAAACTTCATTTTCTCTTTACACAGAAAGTTGTGATAAATCTGTGGCTGATTCTCACACAGTGTCCTTTTGTCTAAAATACGTACAATACCATTCAAAAGTTTGTGTTTTACTTAATTTTTTTTACTATTTTCTACATTGTGGAATAATAGTGAAGACATCAAAACTATGAAATAACACATATGGAATCATGTAGTAACCTAAAAAAAAATTGTATTTGAGATTCTTCAAAGTAGCCACTCTTTGCCTTGACGACAGCTTTGCACAATCGTGGCATTCTCTCAACCAGCTTCACCTGGAATGCTTTTCCAACAGTCTTGAAGGAGTTCCCTCAAATGCTGAGCACTTGTTGGCAGCTTTTCCTTCACTCTGCAGTCCAACTCATCCCAAACCATCTCAATTGGGTTGAGGTTGAGTGATTGTGGAGGCCAGGTCATCTGATGCAGCACTCCATCACTCTCCTTCTTGGTCAAATAGCCCTTACACAGGCTGGAGGTGTGTTTTGGGTCACAGGACGGTGTATCGCTGCAGAATGCTGTGGAAGCCACGCTGGTTAAATGTGCCTTGAATTCTAAATAAATCACAGACAGTGTCACTAGCAAAGCACCCCCCACACCATAACCCCTCCTCCTCCATGCTTCACAGTGGGAACCACACATGCGGAGATCATCCGTTCACCTACTCTACGTCTCACAAAGACACGGCGGTTGGAACCAAAAATCTCAAATTTAGACTCATCAGACCAAAGGACAGATTTCCACCTGTCTAATGTCCATTGCTCGTGTTTCTTGGCCCAAGCAAGTCTCTTCTTCTTATTGGTGTCCTTTAGTAGTGGTTTCTTTGCAGCAATTTGACCATGAAGGCCTGATTCATACAGTCTCCTCTGAACAGTTGATGTTGAGATGTGTCTGTTACTTGGAACTCTGCTAATCATTTATTTGGGCTGCATTTTCTGAGGCTGGTAACTCTAATGAACTGATCCTCTGCAGCAGAGGTAACTCTGGGTCTTTCTTCCCTGTGGCGGTCTTCATGAGAGCCAGTTTCATCATAGCGCTTGATGGTTTTTGCGACTGCACTTGAAGAAACTTTTCAGATTGACTGACCTTCATGTCTTAAATGATGGACTGTTGTTTCTCTTTGCCTTTTTGAGCTGTTCTTGCCATAATATGGACTAGGTTTTTTACCAAATAAGGCTTCTGTATACCATCACTACCTTGTCACAACACAACTGATTGGCTCAAGCGCATTAAGAAGGGTAGAAATTCCACTAATTAACATTTAACAAGACACACCTGTTAATTGTAATGCATTCCAGGTGACTACCTCATGAAGCTGGTTGGGAGAATGCCAAAACAGTGTGCAAAGCTGTCATCAAGGCAAAGGGTGGCTACTTTAAGAATCTCAAATATAAAATATATTTTGATTTGTTTAACACTTTTTTTGGTTACTACATGATTCCATATGTTTTATTTCATAGTTTTGACGTCAAAACTATTATTCTACAATGTAGAAAATAGAATGAAAAAATTTAATAAAAATCCTTGATTGAGTAGGTGTGCAGTCTTTTGCCTGGTACTGTAAATATGATATCTTCCCCTGATATTTGTACAACTATTTACACATTGCTAAAACTCGAGAGTTTGTATTCTATTACTAATAATCAAATACAAGACAATTACCAGTGAGATGTGTCTATTGTATGTGAAATCCAGTGAAAATACAGATTCATTTGCAGATGGTGTATCAGACCAACTTATAATTGAAACAATCGTAAACTTTCTAGTACTTGAGCACTCAAGTAAACAAAATAATTACTCAAACATAGATATTGAAAGTACTAAAACACAGACATTCTTTAAAATGCTAACAGTAATAAAACAATATAATCTCCACCTGGAAGTTCCTGTGCTCCTCTTTCAGTGTGTAAATGACATCACCGTTGAGTCCAGAGTCCCTGTCTGATGCTGAGACCCTGTACACCACGGAGCCTGGGTCTGAATCCACCTGGTCCACAAACACACACACACACAGCTGAGACCCTGTACACCGCGGAGCCTGGGTCTGAATCCACCTGGTCCACACACACACACACACACACACACACACACACACACACACACACACACACACACACACACACACACACAGTTGAGACCCTGTACACCACAGAGCCTGGTCCACACACCTACCTGGACAGCAGCGTAGTACGGCAGGTCAACAAACTCTGGAGCATTGTCATTCACATCCTCCACCTTTAGGGGGAGACAAACTCTGGAGCATTGTCATTCAAATCCTCCACCTTTAGGGGGAGACAAACTCTGGAGCATTGTCATTCAAATCCTCCACCTTTAGGGGGAGACAAACTCCAACTGTTGGTCTCTAATAATAATAATAATAATAATGTATCTGTCTCTGTCTCTGTCTCTGTCTCTCTCTCTCTCTCTCTCTCTCTCTCTCTCTCTCTCTCACACACTCTCTCTCTCTCTCTCTCAGTCTCAGTCTCTCTCACTCTCTGTCTGTCTCTCTCTCTCACTCTCACACACACTCTCTCTCTCACTCTGTCTCTCTCACTCTCTGTCTCTCTGTCTCTCTCACTCTCTGTCTCTCTGTCTCTCTCACTCTCTGTCTGTCTCTCTCTTTCTCTGCTATCTCTATTGACTTGCCTAGTTAAATAAAGATGAAATAAAAAATACGAATAAATAAATATTTTCCTCTCTCTCAAACACACACCCTGTACTCACCTGAACCTTGACAGTAACTCTAGCAACCCTCAGTCGGTCGTACACTCTGCTGGCTTCGACCACCAGTTCGTAGCTGTCCTGCTCCTCGCGGTCAAACGGTATTCCCATGGTCAGGACCACCCCGGAAGTCGGACGCACCGTGAAGCGACCGCCGGCATTCAGCAGCGTGTACTTCAGGGGCTCGTTAAGCCGGTGTCCCACTGCGTTCACCACGGTCACTACGGAAATGTTACCATCGTTCTCGGCGACGGAGGAGGAGTAGATGGGGAGGGAGAAGAGGAGGCCGCTGTCCATCGCTTCCCGGACCAAGATGGTTACTAACACTGTGCTGGTGAAACGACCATCCCACACCTGGGGATAAGTCGATAGTTTTAGTATTTCCAATAACACGATTTACAGCTGTTTGGAGGGTGTTTTACAGCTGTTTGGAGGGTGTTTTACAGCTGTTTGGAGGGTGTTTTACAGCTGTATAGGAGGGTGTTTTACAGCTGTTTGGAGGGTGTTTGGAGGGTATTTTACAGCTGTTTGGAGGGTATTTTACAGCTGTTTGGAGGGTATTTTACAGCTGTTTGGAGGGTATTTTACAGCAGTTTGAAGGGTATTTTACAGCGCTTGCACAAACTGTATGCTACACTTTGCAAGTTGTGTAGCCTAGACAACATCTGATTGGTTGATACATTCAAAAAGTTTAGACCAGCAAACAGCAGCATCTTAGACACTGGATCACTATTGACCACTTCTTACATTGAAGAGATAAATCAGGTTATTGATCACTTCTTACATTGAAGAGATAAATCAGGTTATTGATCACCTCTTAATTTGAAGAGATAAATCAGGTCATTGATCACCTCTTAATTTGAAGAGATAAATCAGGTTATTGATCACCTCTTAATTTGAAGACATAAATCAGGTTATTGATCATATCTTAATTTGAAGAGATTAATCAGGTTATTGATGACTTCTTACTTTGAAGAGATGAATCAGGTTATTGATCACCTCTTACATTGAAGAGATAAATCAGGTTATTGATCACCTCTTACATTGAAGAGATAAATCAGGTTATTGATCACCTCTTACTTTGAAGAGATAAATCAGGTTATTGATCACTTGTTACATTGAAGAGATAAATCAGGTTATTGATCACCTCTTACTTTGAAGAGATAAATCAGGTTATTGATCACCTCTTACTTTGAAGAGATAAATCAGGTTATTGATCACTTCTTACATTGAAGAGATAAATCAGGTCATTGATCACCTCTTACATTGAAGAGATAAATCAGGTTATTGATCACTTGTTACATTGAAGAGATAAATCAGGTTATTGATCACCTGTTACTTTGAAGAGATAAATCAGGTTATTGATCACCTGTTACTTTGAAGAGATATAACAGGTTATTGATCACCTAGATGTTGAATAAAGACAATAACAGTAACATAATGACCTTGACGTTGAAGCGGTAGCGGTCCTTTGAGAGGTTGCGGTTCTTGACGGTGAGTACGCCCGTGGAACGTTCCATGGAGAAGTGTTCAAGGTTCCGGTCAGCCAGGGTGTACACCAGTGCAGAGGTCACAGAGAGGTCAGCAGGTGTCACGGCGGGGTCTGGCGTCAGGTCTGGGTCAAAGGCCGTGACCCTCAGGGCCTCGACCCCGGGGTAGGTGGGGAGGAGGAGGACCGTCTCGTAGGAGTCCTGGGAGAACTTAGGAGGGGAGTCGTTGATGTTCACCACCTGGTGGAGGAAGAAAAAATAAACAGCATTTAAATGACTTTTGATAATTACACTAAACATTACCTAAAGGATATTTCACCTGACATATAATTACAGTTCAAGGTTCTTTAAATGTATATTTACGTATTATAGTATTTATTTTGAAAAAATTACAAAACATCTACGTTTTTTTGAAGCAGCCTTGAAAGCTACAGTCTGGGATCTGGGAATACGTTCCAAAGGTCATTTCAAATCTTTGATATATATATATACCCATTGATTGTTGTTTTTCGAATCTCAGACTGTAGCTTTAAGGTACATTAGTCATGGTTAGAGAACCATATACAGTGGGGCAAAAAAGTATTTAGTCAGCCACCAATTGTGCAAGTTCTCTCACTTAAAAAGATGAGAGGCCTGTAATTTTCATCATAGGTACACTTCAACTATGACAGACAAAATGAGGAAAAAAAATCCAGAAAATCACATTGTAGGATTTTTTTATTTGGTCACATACAAACAAGCAAGATTTCTGGCTCTCACAGACCTGCAACTTCTTCGTTAAGAGGCTCCTCTGTCCTCCACTCATTACCTGTATTAATGGCACCTGTTTGAACTTGTTATCAGTATAAAAGACACCTGTCCACAACCTCAAACAGTCATACTCCAAACTCCACTATGGCCAAGACCAAAGAGCTGTCAAAGGACACCAGAAACAAAATTGTAGACCTGCACCAGGTTGGGAAGACTGAATCTGCAATAGGTAAGCAGCTTGGTTTGAAGAAATCAACTGTGGGAGCAATTATTAGGAAATGGAAGACATACAAGACCACTGATTACAGGCCTCTCTCATCTTTTTAAGTGAGAGAACTTGCACAATTGGTGGCTGACTAAATACTTTTTTCCCCCACTGTAGAATGTAAAGGGGGAAAAAAACGAAGAAGAAGAAGAAGAACCAGTGTACAGATGCCATCACCTTGATATGGACCTGAGCTGGGTTGTCTGCT
>CM059787.1:2337500-2460000 GCA_030435695.1 Brachymystax lenok tsinlingensis | reverse complement strand
CTGGAGTCGGGTCCTCCTTCCATCCATCTATACCAAAACACACTGTTATCTATTGGAGTCGGGTCCCTCCTTCCATCCATCTATACCAAAACACACTGTTATCTACTGGAGTCGGGTCCCTCCTTCCATCCATCTATACCAAAACACACTGTTATCTATTGGAGTCGGGTCCCTCCTTCCATCCATCTATACCAAAACACACTGTTATCTACTGGAGTCGGGTCCTCCTTCCATCTATACCAAAACACACTGTTATCTACTGGAGTCGGGTCCCTCCTTCCATCCATCTATACCAAAACACACTGTTATCTATTGGAGTCGGGTCCCTCCTTCCATCCATCTATACCAAAACACACTGTTATCTACTGGAGTCGGGTCCCTCCTTCCCTCCATCTATACCAAAACACACTGTTATCTATTGGAGTCGGGTCCCTCCTTCCATCCATCTATACCAAAACACACTGTTATCTATTGGAGTCGGGTCCCTCCTTCCCTCCATCTATACCAAAACACACTGTTATCTACTGGAGTCGGGTCCCTCCTTCCATCCATCTATACCAAAACACACTGTTATCTACTGGAGTCGGGTCCTCCTTCCATCCATCTATACCAAAACACACTGTTATCTACTGGAGTCGGGTCCCTCCTTCCATCCATCTATACCAAAACACACTGTTATCTACTGGAGTCGGGTCCTCCTTCCATCCATCTATACCAAAACACACTGTTATCTACTGGAGTCGGGTCCCTCCTTCCATCCATCTATACCAAAACACACTGTTATCTACTGGAGTCGGGTCCCTCCTTCCATCCATCTATACCAAAACACACTGTTATCTACTGGAGTCGGGTCCCTCCTTCCATCCATCTATACCAAAACACACTGTTATCTACTGGAGTCGGGTCCCTCCTTCCATCCATCTATACCAAAACACACTGTTATCTACTGGAGTCGGGTCCTCCTTCCATCCATCTATACCAAAACACACTGTTATCTACTGGAGTCGGGTCCCTCCTTCCATCCATCTATACCAAAACACACTGTTATCTACTGGAGTCGGGTCCCTCCTTCCATCCATCTATACCAAAACACACTGTTATCTACTGGAGTCGGGTCCCTCCTTCCATCCATCTATACCAAAACACACTGTTATCTACTGGAGTCGGGTCCCTCCTTCCATCCATCTCACCTGCTTCTATAGAGTACTGCAGCAGTCCGTTAGGCCCGTTGTCTCTGTCCAGAGCTGATACCTGGAGGACAGGTGATCCGGGAGGAGACGACTCATAGGCTACAGCATCGTACAAACTACTGCTGAAGTATGGCACGTTATCATTTATGTCCTCAACCGCCACCAGGATACGACACAGATCGCGGTTAAACGGAAACTCCTGATCCTTTACCTGGAGGGAGGGAGGGAGGTGGAAGAGACAGGAAGAGAAAGGAATTAGAGAGAGAAGCAAATCAAACGTAGAAAGGAAAAGTTAAAAAAAGGGAGAGAAGAAGGAGAACAGGAAACTGCCACACATCATACCATGACGGTCAGTATGTGTTGCGTCCTAGCCTCGTAGTCCAGTCGGTCAGCGCTGTAGACCACTCCAGTCCCTGGGTTAATCCTGAACAGTCTCATACTGGCTGGGTCCACACTACTGTGGACGGAGTAACTGAGACGTGCGCGCTCGTCACTGTCTGACGCTTGCACACGCAACAGCTCTGTGTCGGCCGGCATGTCCTCTGACACGCTAATGTCATATGTAGGCTGAGAGAAGACTGGAGGGTTGTCGTTACTGTCAAGAACACGGATGAAGACCTGGGCGGAGAAGAGGAAAGAGAGAGAGAGAGACAGAGAGAGAGAGAGAGAGAGAGAGAGAGAGAGAGAGAGAGAGGAGCACCTTTTGGCTTGCCATAAGTCATCTGGACTGAGATGTGTGTGCGTGTGTTTGTGTGTGTGCGTAGTACCTGTGTGTTAGCTGTGTTGGTACCGTCAGTGACCATGACCGTCAGGTTGTAGAGCGACTGACCCTCAGCATCCAGCGGCCTGGCTATCACCACCGTAGCCACGCCTTGCTGGAAGTCGAAGCCACTGTCGTAACTCCCCTCTGAAACACACACACACACACACACAAACGCAAGGCACACACACACACACACACATAAAGCTTTAGTTAGTATTTCTATCATCAATGAGTTTTGTCAGTTTTGTCTCCTGGGTCTTGGTCTTCCGTTTTGGTCTTCCGTTACTCCACACACAAACACATCCAGGCTGCAGAGTTTCAAACATCCAGGCTGCAGAGTTTCAAACATCCAGGCTGCAGAGTTTCAAACATCCAGGCTGCAGAGTTTCAAACATCCAGGCTGCAGAGTTTCAAACATGCAGGCTGCAGAGTTTCAAATATCCAGGCTGCAGAGTTTCAAACATCCAGGCTGCAGAGTTTCAAACATTCAGGATGCAGAGTTTCAAACATCCAGGCTGCAGAGTTTCAAACATCCAGGCTGCAGAGATTCAAACATCCAGGCTGCAGAGTTTCAAACATCCAGGCTGCAGAGTTTCAAACATTCAGGATGCAGAGTTTCAAACATCCAGGCTGCAGAGTTTCAAACATCCAGGCTGCAGAGATTCAAACATCCAGGCTGCAGAGTTTCAAACATCCAGGCTGCAGAGTTTCAAACATCCAGGCTGCAGAGTTTCAAACATCCAGGCTGCAGAGTTTCAAACATCCAGGCTGCAGAGTTTCAAACATTCAGGATGCAGAGTTTCAAACATCCAGGCTGCAGAGTTTCAAACATCCAGGCTGCAGAGATTCAAACATCCAGGCTGCAGAATTTCAAACATCCAGGCTGCAGAGTTTCAAACATCCAGGCTGCAGAGTTTCAAACATCCAGGCTACAGAGTTTCAAACATTCAGGATGCAGAGTTTCAAACATCCAGGCTGCAGAGATTCAAACATCCAGGCTGCAGTTTCAAACATTCAGGATGCAGAGTTTCAAACATCCAGGCTGCAGAGTTTCAAACATGCAGGCTGGTGCTGTAACATATTACAGAGTGATTGTTTTGGACAGGTAGCTGAGACCAAGCGTGGAGGGCAGAGGAAAGGAATTTAAAACTTAAAACACAAATACTGTCTCATTAGAAGTCAACGCAGCAACTAGATCACTTCTATTAATTACAGAGAGAGGATATGAATCCCTGACTGTGTCAGTTTTACCTCCAATCCCTGAATCCCATCTGAACACTGAGCTACTGAGACTCTATTGGCTGTCTGGTGACCATCTGATCACTGAGCTACTGAGACTCTATTGGCTGTCTGGTGACCATCTGAACACTGAGATACTGAGACTCTATTGGCTATCTGGTGACCATCTGAACACTGAGATACTGAGACTCTATTGGCTGTCTGGTGACCATCTGAACACTGAGATACTGAGATTCTATTGGCTGTCTGGTGACCATCTGAACACTGAGATACTGAGACTCTATTGGCTGTCTGGTGACCATCTGAACACTGAGCTACTGAGACTCTATTGGCTGTCTGGTGACCATCTGAACACTGAGCTACTGAGACTCTATTGGCTGTCTGGTGACCATCTGAACACTGAGATACTGAGACTCTATTGGCTGTCTGGTGACCATCTGATCACTGAGCTACGGAGACTCTATTGGCTGTCTGGTGACCATCTGAACACTGAGATACTGAGACTCTATTGGCTGTCTGGTGACCATCTGAACACTGAGATACTGAGACTCTATTGGCTGTCTGGTGACCATCTGAACACTGAGATACTGAGACTCTATTGGCTGTCTGGTGACCATCTGAACACTGAGATACTGAGACTCTATTGGCTGTCTGGTGACCATCTGAACACTGAGCTACTGAGACTCTATTGGCTGTCTGGTGACCATCTGAACACTGAGATACTGAGACTCTATTGGCTGTCTGGTGACCATCTGATCACTGAGATACTGAGACTCTATTGGCTGTCTGGTGACCATCTGAACACTGAGATACTGAGACTCTATTGGCTGTCTGGTGACCATCTGAACACTGAGATACTGAGACTCTATTGGCTGTCTGGTGACCATCTGAACACTGAGATACTGAGACTCTATTGGCTGTCTGGTGACCATCTGATCACTGAGATACTGAGACTCTATTGGCTGTCTGGTGACCATCTGAACACTGAGATACTGAGACTCTATTGGCTGTCTGGTGACCATCTGAACACTGAGATACTGAGACTCTATTGGCTGTCTGGTGACCATCTGTCTGACTGATGATTGAGAGAGGATTTCCTGCCTTGTGTCAGTGTGTTTGAATACTGAGTGTGTATTTTCTCTCTGTTCATAGTCAGTTTGAATACTGAAAGATAGAGAGCGGAGCCTCCCTGTATGTGAGGAAATTATTATTTGGATGTTAAGAGCTGCAGTCTTAACGTTTTTTGGAAAAACAACAAAGCGGTAATTGTTTTCTGTTTTTGGTAAAAAGTTGAGGGATGGAAGTAGGATTCTAAAGAGATTATTTTTGGGGCGTCGAATTTGGGATTGGGACTAAGTTGTTCTGTTGTTGTACCCCATGTCAGCTGACCAGAACCAAGAAGTAAAGAGGAAATATGGAGATTGTTGTCATACTGTACCTGCTTCAGACGAGCAGTTCCTCCCACAGATGTATTTAGGTATATAGAATACCTCCCTGGCTGCCCTCCCTCCTTTAGAAAGGGAGAGGGGGAGACAGAAGAGGGGGGAGAGAGGAGAGGGGGAGACAGAAGGGGAGGGAGAGGAGAGGGGGAGACAGAAGGGGGAGAGAAGAGAGAGGGGAGACAGAAGGGGAGAGAGAGAGGAGAGGGGGAGACAGAAGGGGGAGGGAGAGAGAGAGGAGAGGGGAAACAGAAGAGGGGAGAGAGAGGAGAGGGGGAGACAGAAGGGGGAGAGAGAGGAGAGGGGGAGACAGAAGGGGAGAGAGAGGAGAGGGGGAGACAGAAGGGGAGGGAGAGGAGAGGGGAGACAGAAGGGGGAGAGAAGAGAGAGGGAGAGGCGGAAGGGAGAGGGAGAGAAGAGGGGGAGACAGAAGGGGGAGGGAGAGAGAGAGGAGAGGGGGAGACAGAAGGGGGAGAGAGAGGAGAGGGGGAGACAGAAGGGGAGAGAGAGAGGAGAGGGGGAGACAGAAGGGGAGAGAGAGAGGAGAGGGGGAGACAGAAGGGAGGGAGAGGAGAGGGGAGACAGAAGGGGAGGGAGAGGAGAGGGGAGACAGAGAGGGGGAGAGAGAAGAGAGAGGAGACGGAAGGGGAGGGAGAGGAGAGGGGGAGACAGAAGGGGAGGGAGAGAGAGAGGAGAGGGGAAACAGAAGGGGAAGGAGAGAGAGGAGAGGGGAGACAGAAGGGGGGAGAGAGAGAGGAGAGGGGGAGACAGAAGGGGGAGAGAAGAGAGGGGGAGACAGAAGGGAGGGGAGAGGAGAGGGGGAGACAGAAGGGGGGAGAGGAGAGGGGGAGACAGAAGGGGAGAGAGAGGAGAGGGGGAGACAGAAGGGGAGAGAGAGGAGAGGGGGAGACAGAAGGGGAGAGAGAGGAGAGGGGGAGACAGAAGGGAGAGAGAGAGGAGAGGGAGACAGAAGGGGAGAGAGAGGAGAGGGGGAGACAGAAGGGGGAGAGAGAGGAGAGGGGGAGACAGAAGGGGAGGGAGAGAGAGAGAGAGGGAGACAGAAGGGGGAGAGAGAGGAGAGGGGGAGACAGAAGGGGGAGAGAGAGGAGAGGGGGAGACAGAAGGGGAGAGAGAGAGAGAGAGGGGAGACAGAAGGGGGAGAGAGAGGAGAGGGGAGACAGAAGGGGGAGAGAGAGAGGAGAGGGGGAGACAGAAGGGGAGGGAGAGAGAGAGAGAGGGGGAGACAGAAGGGGAGAGAGAGAGGAGAGGGGGAGACAGAAGGGGAGAGAGAGAGGAGAGAGGGAGACAGGGGGAGAGAGGAGAGGGGAGACAGAAGGGGGAGAGAGAGGAGAGGGGAGAGGTAAGGGGAGGGGGAGAGAAAGTAATTCAACATTTAGACCATCGTGCATAACACAAACACAGACTCACACCACCACAACCCCCCCATGCCCTCCACCTCTCCTCACCTATGATGTCAAACCAGAGCGGTGTCTCCGTCTGTCGTACAGACACCAGTCCTACAGGCTGACCTACAGCTGTGGCCTCAGAGATGGAGAAGTTGTAGTAGCGCTGGGAGAACACCAGGGGCAGCAGAGAGGGAACAGGCTTACGGATCCACACTATATGGAGCTTTACTGTAGACCACAGAGGAGGGCTTCCACCGTCTATTGCCTTTATCTGGAGAGAGAGAGAGAGAGAGAGAGAGAGAGAGAGAGAGAGAGAGAGAGAGAGCCCCTCCAATCCTTCAGTCATTGCTGATCTGCTGTAACCAGACAGGTTAGAAGCTATTGGACGGCTAGGTAGAACTGAGCCTATTGGACGGCTAGGTAGAGCTGAGCCTATTGGACGGCTAGGTAGAGCTGAGCCTATTGGAAGGCTAGGTAGAGCTGAGCCTATTGGAAGGCTAGGTAGAAGCTGAGCCTATTGGGCAGCTAGGTAGAGCTGAGCCTATTGGAAGGCTAGGTAGAGCTGAGCCTATTGGACTGCTAGGTAGAGCTGAGCCTATTGGGCAGCTAGGTAGAGCTGAGCCTATTGGACGGCTAGGTAGAGCTGAGCCTATTGGACGGCTAGGTAGAGCTGAGCCTATTGGAAGGCTAGGTAGAGCTGAGCCTATTGGAAGGCTAGGTAGAGCTGAGCCTATAGGACGGCTAGGTAGAGCTGAGCCTATTGGACGGCTAGGTAGAGCTGAGCCTATTGGACGGCTAGGTAGAGCTGAGCCTATTGGACGGCTAAGTAGAGCTGAGCCTATTGGACTGCTAGAGTAGAGCTGAGCCTATAGGGCAGCTAGAGTAGAGCTGAGCCTATTGGACAGCTAGGTAGAGCTGAGCCTATTGGACGGATAGGTAGAAGCTGAGCCTATAGAACAGCTAGGTAGAGCTGAGCCTATTGGACGGCTAGGTAGAGCTGAGCCTATTGGACGGCTAGGTAGAGCTGAGCCTATTGGACGGCTAGGTAGAGCTGAGCCTCTTGGACGGCTAGGTAGAGCTGAGCCTATTGGACGGATAGGTAGAGCTGAGCCTATAGAACGGCTAGGTAGAGCTGAGCCTATTGGACGGCTAGGTAGAGCTGAGCCTATTGGACGGCTAGGTAGATCTGAGCCTATAGGAAGGCTAGGTAGAGCTGAGCCTATTGGACGGCTAGGTAGAGCTGAGCCTATTGGACGGCTAGGTAGAGCTGAGCCTATTGGAAGGCTAGGTAGAGCTGAGCCTATTGGACGGCTAGGTAGAGCTGAGCCTATTGGAAGGCTAGGTAGAGCTGAGCCTATTGGACGGATAGGTAGAGCTGAGCCTATAGAAAGGCTAGGTAGAGCTGAGCCTATTGGACGGCTAGGTAGAGCTGAGCCTATTGGACGGCTAGGTAGATCTGAGCCTATAGGAAGGCTAGGTAGAGCTGAGCCTATTGGACGGCTAGGTAGAGCTGAGCCTATTGGACGGCTAGGTAGAGCTGAGCCTATTGGAAGGCTAGGTAGAGCTGAGCCTATTGGACGGCTAGGTAGAGCTGAGCCTATTGGAAGGCAAGGTAGAGCTGAGTCTATTGGAAGGCTAGACAGAGCTGAGCCTATTGGACAGCTAGGTAGAGCTGAGCCTATTGGAAGGCTAGACAGAGCTGAGCCTATTGGACGGCTAGGTAGAGCTGAGCCTATTGGACGGCTAGGTAGAGCTGAGCCTATAGAACGGCTAGGTAGAGCTGAGCCTATTGGACGGCTAGGTAGAGCTGAGCCTATTGGACGGCTAGGTAGAGCTGAGCCTATTGGAAGGCTAGGTAGAGCTGAGCCTATTGGACGGCAAGGTAGAGCTGAGCCTATTGGACGGCTAGGTAGAGCTGAGCCTTTTGGAAGGCTAGGTAGAGTGGAGGCACTGCATCTCACTACAGACCTGGTTCGATTCCAGGCTGTATCACAACCGGCCGTGATTGGGAGTTCCATTGGGCGGCGAACAATTGGCCCAGTGTCAACTAGGTTTGGCCGGGGTAGGCCGTCATTGTACATAAAAATTTTATCTTAACTGACTTGCCTTGTTTAAATATATAAAAAATTATAATGGATCTATATATTAAAAAAAAAAAAAATGCCCTTTTTCTGGCCCGCAAGTAGACATTGACAAAGGGATGCTACAGACCAAGGGAAATGACACCTACGGTGATGATGTCGTAGCTTCCTGCCGTGACCATCTTGTGTGACGACACCATTGCGGTCAGCGGGTCTATGCTGAACTTGTCATCGTGGTTACCCCCGACGATACTATACGCAATGTTTCCGTTGGTGTCCAGGTCCAGGTCGGACGCCAACACCCGATAGACGGGGTCACCGCGCTTGTTCCGGTCGCGTTCCGGTAAGCTGATCCGGTAGATGGACTCGGTGAATGTGGGGATGTTGTCGTTTTCATCCTGGATGTGAACTATGACCCACACAGTGGAGAGACGGGACATTACCGGACTGTCCATAACCGTTACCTGGGGACAGAGACACACACACACACATTATACAATAAGAATCTACAGTACAAACATCTGTCAATATGATTCAGGCGGTCTGTCACCATTACCTGGACACACACACACACACACACACACACACACAGTACCCATACACACATTAGGTATATCATCTAATCATGAATTGACAATAATGAATCATCATTCCAACTATTAACTAGCCCTGTGAGAGTTAGCCCTGAGAGAGTTAGCCCTTAGAGAGTTAGCCCCGAGAGAGTTAGCCCCGAGAGAGTTAGCCCCGAGAGAGTTAGCCCCGAGAGAGTTAGCCCCGAGAGAGTTAGCCCTGAGACAGTTAGCCCTGAGACAGTTAGCCTTGAGACAGTTAGCCCTGAGAGAGTTAGCCCTGAGAGAGTTAGCCCTGAGACAGTTAGCCCTGAGAGAGTTAGCCCTGAGAGAGTTAGCCCTGTGAGAGTTAGCCCTGAGACAGTTAGCCCTTAGAGAGTTAGCCCTGTGAGAGTTAGCCCTGTGAGAGTTAGCCCTGTGAGAGTTAGCCCTTAGAGAGTTAGCCCTTAGAGAGTTAGCCCTGAGAGAGTTAGCCCTGAGAGAGTTAGCCCTTAGAGAGTTAGCCCTTAGAGAGTTAGCCCTGTGAGAGTTAGCCCTGTGAGAGTTAGCCCTGAGAGAGTTAGCCCTGAGAGAGTTAGCCCCGAGAGAGTTAGCCCTGAGAGAGTTAGCCCTGAGAGAGTTAGCCCTGAGACAGTTAGCCTTGAGACAGTTAGCCCTGAGAGAGTTAGCCCTGAGAGAGTTAGCCCTGAGAGAGTTAGCCCTGAGAGAGTTAGCCCTGAGAGAGTTAGCCCTGTGAGAGTTAGCCCTTAGAGAGTTAGCCCTTAGAGAGTTAGCCCTTAGAGAGTTAGCCCTGAGAGAGTTAGCCCTTAGAGAGTTAGCCCTGAGAGAGTTAGCCCTGAGAGAGTTAGCCCTTAGAGAGTTAGCCCTTAGAGAGTTAGCCCTGAGAGAGTTAGCCCTGAGAGAGTTAGCCCTGAGAGAGTTAGCCCTGTGAGAGTTAGCCCTGAGACAGTTAGCCCTTAGAGAGTTAGCCCTGTGAGAGTTAGCCCTGTGAGAGTTAGCCCTTAGAGAGTTAGCCCTTAGAGAGTTAGCCCTGAGAGAGTTAGCCCTGAGAGAGTTAGCCCTTAGAGAGTTAGCCCTTAGAGAGTTAGCCCTGAGAGAGTTAGCCCTGTGAGAGTTAGCCCTGAGAGAGTTAGCCCTGAGAGAGTTAGCCCTGAGAGAGTTAGCCCTGAGAGAGTTAGCCCTGAGACAGTTAGCCTTGAGAGAGTTAGCCCTGAGACAGTTGGCCTGAGAGAGTTAGCCCTGAGAGAGTTGGCCCTGAGAGAGTTAGCCCTGAGAGAGTTAGCCCTGTGAGAGTTGGCCCTTGAGAGTTAGCCCTTAGAGAGTTAGCCCTTAGAGAGTTAGCCCTGAGAGAGTTAGCCCTTAGAGAGTTAGCCCTGAGAGAGTTAGCCCTGAGAGAGTTAGCCCTGAGAGAGTTAGCCCTGAGAGAGTTAGCCCTGAGAGAGTTAGCCCTGAGAGAGTTAGCCCTGAGAGAGTTAGCCCTGAGAGTTAGCCCTGAGAGAGTTAGCCCTGTGAGAGTTAGCCCTGAGACAGTTAGCCCTGAGAGAGTTAGCCCTGAGAGAGTTAGCCCTGAGAGAGTTAGCCCTGAGAGAGTTAGCCCTGAGAGAGTTAGCCCTTAGAGAGTTAGCCCTTAGAGAGTTAGCCCTTAGAGAGTTAGCCCTTAGAGAGTTAGCCCTGAGAGAGTTAGCCCTTAGAGAGTTGGCCCTTAGAGAGTTGGCCTTGAGAGAGTTGGCCCTGAGAGAGTTAGCCCTGAGAGAGTTGGCCCTGAGAGAGTTAGCCCTGAGAGAGTTGGCCCGAGAGAGTTAGCCCGAGAGAGTTAGCCCCGAGAGAGTTAGCCCTCAGAGAGTTAGCCCTGAGAGAGTTAGCCCTGAGAGAGTTAGCCCTGAGACAGTTAGCCCTGAGACAGTTAGCCCTGTGAGAGTTAGCCCTGTGAGAGTTAGCCCTGTGAGAGTTAGCCCTGAGAGAGTTAGCCCTGAGAGAGTTAGCCCTGTGAGAGTTAGCCCTGAGACAGTTAGCCCTGTGAGAGTTAGCCCTGAGAGAGTTAGCCCTGTGAGAGTTAGCCCTGTGAGAGTTAGCCCTGTGAGAGTTAGCCCTGTGAGAGTTAGCCCTGAGAGAGTTAGCCCTTAGAGAGTTAGCCCTTAGAGAGTTAGCCCTTAGAGAGTTAGCCCTTAGAGAGTTAGCCCTGAGAGAGTTAGCCCTGAGAGAGTTAGCCCTGTGTCCTCATCACTAAAGCATCTGATTGGAATCAGCCTAGGCTACATGAAGTAGTACACTAGGAAAATAATAAAAAGGAAACTAATCCTTTTAAAACCATAAAAATAATTATAATAATTATAATTCAAAATAAATGAACAAGTGTACAGTTAGTAGAAAGGACAGAGCATTGGAACAGAGGGCATGTTGGGCCACGTGGGTCTGTCCTCACAGGGATATCTCTGTGGTATTGATCGGTAGGTCAGTAGAGAGCTGATCACTGATCAATCACATTGATCAGAAACATACTGCTCTGCTCTGGCCTGCTTACCAGACTGGTAAACATAGAGGACACACACACAGTCTTGTATAACTAACCTTGTAGGGAAACCAATTCAGAGATAGCACCGACAGACATGACAGCTCTGCTTCTAGCTCCTAAGACATGACAGCTCTGCTTCTAGCTCCTAAGACATGACAGACATGACAGCTCTGCTTCTAGCTCCTAAGACATGACAGCTCTGCTTCTAGCTCCTAAGACATGACAGCTCTGCTTCTAGCTCCTAAGACATGACAGACATGACAGCTCTGCTTCTAGCTCCTAAGACATGACAGACATGGCAGCTCTGCTTCTAGCTCCTAAGACATGACAGACATGACAGCTCTGCTTCTAGCTCCTAAGACCTGACAGACATGACAGCTCTGCTTCTAGCTCCTAAGACATGACAGACAAGGCAGCTCTGCTTCTAGCTCCTAAGACATGACAGACATGGCAGCTCTGCTTCTAGCTCCTAAGACATGACAGACATGACAGCTCTGCTTCTAGCTCCTAAGACATGACAGACATGGCAGCTCTGCTTCTAGCTCCTAAGACATGACAGACATGACAGCTCTGCTTCTAGCTCCTAAGACATGACAGACAAGGCAGCTCTGCTTCTAGCTCCTAAGACATGACAGCTCTGCTTCTAGCTCCTAAGACATGACAGACATGGCAGCTCTGCTTCTAGCTCCTAAGACATGACAGACATGACAGCTCTGCTTTTAGCTCCTAAGACATGACAGCTCTGCTTCTAGCTCCTAAGACATGACAGACATGGCAGCTCTGCTTCTAGCACCTAAGACATGACAGACATGGCAGCTCTGTTTCTAGCTCCTAAGACATGACAGACATGGAAGCTCTGCTTCTAGCTCCTAAGACATGACAGACATGGCAGCTCTGCTTCTAGCTCCTAAGACATGACAGACATGGAGGCTCTGCTGATATCCTCCTCTTCCTCCCTCTCGCCTCTCCTCTTCTACCCCTCCCTCTCTACTCTTCTATACATCCCTCTCTCCTCCCTCTTCTATCCCTCCATCTCTTCTCTCCTCTTCTATCCCTCCCTCTCCTCTCCTCTTCTATCCCTCCCTCTCTCCTCTCCTATTCTATCCCTCCCTCTCTCCTCTCCTATTCTATCCCTCCCTCTCTCGTCTCCTATTCTATCCCTCCCTCTCTCTCTCCTCCCTCTTCTATCTCTTCCTCTCCTCTTTTATCCCTCACTTCCTCTCTCCTCTCCTCTTCTATCCCTCCCTCCTCCCTCTTCTATCCCTCCCTCTCTCCTCTCCTCTTCTATCCCTCCCTCTCTCGTCTCCTATTCTATAACCCCTCTCTCTCTCCTCCCTCTTCTATCCCTCCCTCTCTCCTCCCTCTTCTATCCCTCCCTCTCTCCTCCCTCTTCTATCCCTCCCTCTCTTCTCTCCTCTTCTATCCCTCCCTCTCTTCTCTCCTCTTCTATCCCTCCCTCTCTCCTCTCCTCTTCTATCCCTCCCTCTCCTCTCCTCTCCTCTCTGTCCCTCCCTCTCTCCTCTCCTCTTCTGTCCCTCCCTCTGACCTCTCCTCTTCTATCCCTTCCTCCTGCGCTACTCCCTCTTCTATCCCTCCCTCTCTCCTCTCCTCTTCTATCTCTCCCTCTCTCCTTCCTCCCTAACAACCTTTCCCCCCTCTTCTATCCCTCCCTCTATCCCTTCCTCTCTCTCTCCTCTTCTATCCCTCCCTCCCTCCCTCCCTCCCTCCCTCCCTCCCTCCCTCCCTCCCTCCCTCTCTCTCTCCTCTTCTATCCTTTCATTCCTCTCTCCTCTCCTCCATCTCGAGTGGGTGACCAGAAGAGATAAGTAATGATGAATGACTGGAGTTGATAGTTTATAGTTAATAAAACAACATTTATCACAGTGCATAGGGCCGAAACGTCTGCCACACACACACACACGCACACGCACGTTAGTGTACCTCTAGGAAGTGCTCTGCTTGCTGCTCTCTGTCCAGTTTCCTGGATGTTGTTGTTATCAGACCTGAAGAACAGAATAAAACACGGTTAACATACAGTACATGGAAAGGGGGAGTATTCATCCCCTTTGGCAGGGTCTTTGTCCATTTGGAAAAGACTTCCAAAGTCTTCCACAAGATTCCCACAATAAGTTGGGTGAATGTTGGCCCATTCCTCCTGACAGGGCTGTTGTAACTGAGTCAGGTTTGTAGGAAGTATGCTTGGGGTCATTGTCCATTTGGAAGACACATTTGCAACCAAGTTTTAAAACTTCCTGACTGATGTCTTGAGATGTTGCTTCAAAATATCCACACCATTTTCCTTCCTCATGATGCCATCTATTTTGTGAAGTGCACCAGTCCCTCCTGCAGCAAAGCACCCCACAACATGATGCTGCCACCCCCGTGCTTCACGTTTGGGATGGTGTTCTTCGGCTTGCAAGCTTCCCCCATTTCCCTCCAAACATAATGATGGTCATTATGGCCAAACAGTTCTATTTTTGTTTCATCAGACCAGAGGACATTTCTCCAAAAAGTACAATCTTTGTCCCCATGTGCAGTTGCAAACCGTAGTCTGGCTTTTTTATGGCGGTTTTGGAGCAGTGGCTTCTTCCTTGCCGAGCGGCCTTTCAGGTTATGTCGATATAGGACTCGTTTTACTGCGGATATAGATACTTTTGTACCGGTTTCCTCCAGCATCTTCACAAGGTCCTTTGCTGTTGTTCTGGGATTGATTTGCACTTCGCGCACCAAAGTACATTAATCTCTAGGACAGAACGCGTCTCCTTCCTGAGCGGTATGACGGCTGCGTGGTCCCATGGTGTTTATACTTGCGTACTATTGTTTGTACAGATGAACGTGGTACCTTCAGGAGTTTGGAAATTTCTCCCAAGGATGAACCAGACTGGGCAAATCAGTTAAGAACAATTTCTTATTTACAATGACGGCCTTTCCAAAATGCAAAAGGCGAGGTCTGGGATAAAAAATGTATAAAAGTAGGACAAAAAACAAACATCACGACATGAAGAGAGACCTAAGACAACAACATAGCATGGCAGAAACACATGACAACAACATGGTAGCAGCACAACATGGCAGCAAGATGGCAGCAGCACAACATGACAACAACATGGTAGCAGCACAACATGGCAGCAGCACATGACAACAACACAGTAGCAACACATCCTAATGTCATTAGTAATCCATGTGGGGTCTAATGACATTAGGATGGCTAGCTCAGAACGTCTGAAACTGGATATTATAGAACTGATTTCAACTCTAAAAGACTTAAATATAAATGTCCAATTATTTCAGGCCCTGTGACATCACTGTGTCGTGTAAGTGAAACATTCACTATTATAACAGACAGGGGCTAGGAGAAAGGCTGTGGTGAGGTATTCATAAAGGCTGTGGTGAGGTATTCATAAAGGCTGTGGTGAGGTATTCATGAAGGCTGTGGTGAGGTATTCATGAAGGCTGTAGTGAGGTATTCATAAAGGCTGTGGTGAGGTATTCATGAAGGCTGTGGTGAGGTATTCATGAAGGATGTAGTGAGGTATTCATGATGGATGTAGTGAGGTATTCATAAAGGCTGTGGTGAGGTATTCATAAAGGCTGTGGTGAGGTATTCATAAAGGCTGTGGTGAGGTATTTATAAAGGCTGTGGTGAGGTATTCATAAAGGCTGTGGTGAGGTATTCATGAAGGCTGTAGTGAGGTATTCCTAAAGGCTGTGGTGAGGTATTCATGAAGGCTGTGGTGAGGTATTCATGAAGGCTGTGGTGAGGTATTCATGATGGATGTAGTGAGGTATTCATAAAGGCTGTGGTGAGGTATTCATGAAGGCTGTGGTGAGGTATTCATAAAGGCTGTGGTGAGGTATTCATAAAGGCTGTGGTGAGGTATTCATAAAGGCTGTGGTGAGGTATTCATAAAGGCTGTGGTGAGGTATTCATAAAGGCTGTGGTGAGGTATTCATAAAGGCTGTGGTGAGGTATTCATGATGGATGTAGTGAGGTATTCATAAAGGCTGTGGTGAGGTATTCATAAAGGCTGTGGTGAGGTATTCATAAAGGCTGTGGTGAGGTATTCATGAAGGCTGTGGTGAGGTATTCATAAAGGCTGTGGTGAGGTATTCATAAAGGCTGTGGTGAGGTATTCATAAAGGCTGTGGTGAGGTATTCATAAAGGCTGTGGTGAGGTATTCATAAAGGCTGTGGTGAGGTATTCATGAAGGCTGTGGTGAGGTATTCATAAAGGCTGTGGTGAGGTATTCATAAAGGCTGTGGTGAGGTATTCATAAAGGCTGTGGTGAGGTATTCATAAAGGCTGTGGTGAGGTATTCATAAAGGCTGTGGTGAGGTATTCATAAAGGCTGTGGTGAGGTATTCATAATGGCTGTGGTGAGGTATTCATGAAGGCTGTGGTGAGGTATTCATGAAGGCTGTGGTGAGGTATTCATAAAGGCTGTGGTGAGGTATTCATAAAGGCTGTGGTGAGGTATTTATAAAGGCTGTGGTGAGGTATTCATAAAGGCTGTGGTGAGGTATTCATGAAGGCTGTGGTGAGGTATTCATAAAGGCTGTGGTGAGGTATTCATTAAGAATGTAGTGAGGTATTCATGAAGGCTGTGGTGAGGTATTCATAAAGGCTGTGGTGAGGTATTCATGAAGGCTGTGGTGAGGTATTCATAAAGGCTGTGGTGAGGTATTCATGAAGGCTGTAGTGAGGTATTCATAAAGGCTGCGGTGAGGTATTCATAAAGGCTGTGGTGAGGTATTCATAAAGGCTGTGGTGAGGTATTCATCAAGGCTGTGGTGAGGTATTCATAAAGGCTGTGGTGAGGTATTCATAAAGGCTGTGGTGAGGTATTCATGAAGGCTGTGGTGAGGTATTCATAAAGGCTGTGGTGAGGTATTCATGAAGGCTGTGGTGAGGTATTCATGAAGGCTGTGGTGAGGTATTCATGAAGGCTGTAGTGAGGTATTCATAAAGGCTGTAGAGAGGTATTCATAAAGGCTGTGGTGAGGTATTCATGAAGTCTGTGGCACTCCAGGTACAGTTGCCATGATTAATAATATTATATGGACAGATGGAGATCTGATCCTTGATCAACACTCCTATTCAGAGACGCTTTTGTCGATACAGGCCCTAGGGTAAGGGTTAGAGGTCAGGTGTTAAGGTCAGAGGTTAGAGGTCACCTGTTTTGGAGTTGATGGAGAAGAAGTTCTGTGGGTTGCCGGCGGTGATGCGGTAACTAAGGCGACCGGGCATGGCGGTGAAGTCGGGGTCCTGCGCCTGGATACGGATGACGGACAGGTCTTTGGGAGAGTTCTCCATGACGATGGGGTGATAGATGGGGTCGGAGGTCAATGGGGAGTTATCGTTCACGTCCTCCACCTGGAAGGGAGCGGGGGGGAACAGGGGATAGGGGGATAGGAGAGAGAGGTAGGGGAGAGAGAGAAGGAAGAGAGAGAGGAGAGAGAGAGGGGAGAGAGAGGGGGGAGGAGAGAGAGAGGTGAGATGAGAGGGAGAGAGAGAGAGAGAGAGAGAGAGGGAGAGAGAGAGGGAGAGAGAGAGGTGAGATGAGAGGGAGAGAGAGAGAGGAGAGAGAGAGGGGGAGAGAGGGAAGAGAGAGAGAGGGGGAGAGAGAGAGGAGAGAGAGAGATGGAAGAGAGAGAGGAGAGAGAGACGAGAGACAGAGCAAGAGGAGGTGTTTTTAATATGATATCAAAGGAACTAGTGATTCATCAGCATACTGTATGTAATCCTCCACCTGGAAACAACACATCACATTATCTACTCCGATTCTCTCCCTCTCTCTCTGTTCTGAGGACTGAATAAATTATGAAATTACGAAAGCCATACCCTCATAGATGTCATTAAACATCTGCAAAAAAACTGAAATTAAATTGGTGCCGGTTACAAAGTTACATTCACTAAACCTTTTGATAAAATTAAAACAGCCTAACGATGGCTCTGCTAGGGTGAGGAAACTGTTCTCTCAGGGCGTTTTCTCAGGGCGTTCTCTCAGGGCGTTCTCTCAGGGCGTTCTCTCTTATGACTGCAAGTACCTAGCAAGCTAGCCACCTTTAGCCAGTTACCCAGTGCATTATACGCTCCCACATACGAAATGTTCTGAATTTATGAATGGACAATCTGACAATCTGGCTAAGAATTTACGATCGGCACAGAGAGCACTTTCAAACACTGGGGGGAATTTACGATCGGCACTCCAAGAGCTAAGAGTTTGAAACCCAGTTAGTTTTTTGCATCGCAGGATTGTGTTTGACCATTGGGCAAAAACATCAAGAGAGTATTAACATGTCGTTTCTTAATGTACTGCAGGCATTAATAAGGAATATAGTCACTGGTCTGCTGCTTCTTAATATAGGAATAAACTCAGGACGATAGTCACTGGTCTGCTGCTTCTTAATATAGGAATAAACTCAGGACGATAGTCACTGGTCTGCTGCTTCTTAATATAGGAATAAACTCAGGATGATAGTCACTGGTCTGCTGCTTCTTAATATAGGAATAAACTCAGGAAGATAGTCACTGGTCTGTTGCTTCTTAATATAGGAATAAACTCAGGATGATAGTCACTGGTCTGCTGCTTCTGCATTGCTTGCTCTTTGGGGTTGTAGTCTGGGTATCTGTAAAGCTCTTTGGGGTTGTAGTCTGGGTATCTGTAAAGCTCTTTGGGGTTGTAGTCTGGGTATCTGTAAAGCTCTTTATTGCGGAGAGAATACAACTGTCATGATTATCTCTTGGGACAGACCAATGCGCAGCGAAGTATCCAGAATACATTTTATTAGCGAACGTTACTAGAGTGAACAAAACAGTGAACGATGAACATAACGTGAAAACAAACGCTAAATCCTAAACTGGACACTGGGACATAAACCT
Organism: Brachymystax lenok tsinlingensis; assembly: GCA_030435695.1. Lineage (NCBI taxonomy): Eukaryota > Metazoa > Chordata > Actinopteri > Salmoniformes > Salmonidae > Brachymystax > Brachymystax lenok. Next base: position 2,441,917 of record CM059787.1, on the reverse strand, counting down.
AAACACGATGACAAGAACCTAAACACGATGACAAGAACCTAAACACGGTGGCATGAACCTAAACACGATGACAAGAACCTAAACACGATGAAAAGAACCTAAACACGATGACAAGAACCTAAACACGGTGGCATGAACCTAAACACGATGACAAGAACCTAAACACGATGAAAAGAACCTAAACACGATGACAAGAACCTAAACACGATGACAAGAACCTAAACACGATGACAAGAACCTAAACACGGTGGCATGAACCTAAACACGATGACAAGAACCTAAACACGATGACAAGAACCTAAACACGAAAATCATAACGATAATCAGTATAATCAACAGTATAAACAATAACCCAGAAACCCCTAGCGCAAAACCCCAAACATATATATGGTTCCCAATTAGAGGTAACGAGGTTCAGCTGCCTCTAATTGGGAACCATTACCCCAACATAGAAATACACACCCTAGAACAGAAGAAACCCCTACACCAAAACAAAACTAAACACTCAGGCCTGGACGTTACAACAACTTGGACCTGAAAACGTCTTGAAAGGCAGATAGGCACACACACACTCAGAAACACACACTCAGAAACACACACTCAGAAACACACACACACACACACACTCACACAGAAACACACACACACACACACACTCAGAAACACACACACACTCAGAAACACACACACACACACTCAGAAACACACACACACTCAGAAACACACACACACACACTCAGAAACACACACACACACACACACACACACACACACACAGACACACTCAGAAACACACACACACACACTCAGAAACACACACACACACACTCAGAAACACACACACACACACTCAGAAACACACACACACACACACACACACACACACACACACTCAGAAACACACACTCAGAAACACACACCTTTACACACTAGTGTTGTTACACACCTGGATGAAGACCTCAATGGAGGCGGAGAGGGGCGTGACCCCGCGGGTGGTGGCGTGGACCGTCAACCAATAGGAGGCCTTGGTTTCACAGTCCAGAATACCTGTAGTGTAGATCAAACCTGAAAAGACGAGAGGAGGAGAGGAGAGGAGGAGGATGAGGAGGAGGGAGGAGGGAGGAGAGGAGGAGAGGAGGAGGAGGAGGAGTAGGAGGAGTAGGAGGAGACAGGAGAGGAGAGGAGGAGGAGGAGGAGGAGACAGGAGAGGAGAGGAGGAGGAGGAGGAGGAGGAGGAGGAGGAGGAGGAGGAGGAGGAGGAAGAGGAGGAGGTGGAGGAAAACGGGGTGGAGGAGGAGGTGGAGAAGAGAGTGAAAAAGACAAGATACTATCTGTGACCTCAGAGTATGAGTGCTGATCTAGGATCTGTTTAGATCACAATCAATAAGGTAACATTGACAAGAGGAGCTGATCCTAGATCAACGTTCCTACTCTGAGATGCTTTGTGAATACAGGCCCAGGTGTCTTTTTTTAATGCATAATAAACTGATCTCAGATCAGTCAGTAGCAACAACTAGTCTCTGCTCTGTTGGAAGTGTCAGCATTCTGCCAGTTAGGGTTTCAACATTTTCCAGCGATGGGCTTTACTCGCTGCTTCCTTCTGCACAATGAAACAACGAAATAAGAAAATAAGACAATATAACAGTAACAACAGAAAGTAAATGCTTCAGTAGAATATAATAAACATGTCAGCATCAGTATAATACAGGAAGGCACAATTTATAGTCCTGTGTGACTGTGTGTGTGTGTGTGTGTGTGTGGTGTGTGTGGTGTGTGTGTGTGTGTGTGTGTCTGTGTGTGTCTGTGTGTGTCTGTGTGTGTCTGTGTGTGTGGTGTGTGTGTGTGTGTGTGTGTGGTGTGCGTATTAGCCACTAGCAGTGTGAGAAGTGACTCAGCATTTTCCAAGGCCAATGTCATAGTGACAGAGTTATCATGTACTGCTCTACTACGATACCTTAATCAACTAAGGTAATAATAACTATTAACTTAATACTGCTCAACTATGATACCTTAATCAACGCTGACTAAACTGCTACCACCACTGTTCTCTTTCTCTCTCTCTCTGTCACTCTTTCTCACTTTGACCCCCGAACACACACACCCACACAGGCTGGTGCGAATTTGATGGCCTGCAGGAAACTAAATAGCTGACAGTTAAGGACAGTCTGGTGTCAGGGCTCAGAAAATGTTAGGTCCTATAGCTTTGACACTGATGCACACTGAGTGACACACTCGACCACAACAAGTGTTAGGGTGTAGGTTCATCACAAATAGAGGGAGGGAGAGAGAGAGAGAGAGAGAGAGAGAGAGAGAGAGAGAGAGAGAGAGAGAGAGAGAGAGAGAGAGAGAGAGAGAGAGAGAGAAAGTGTGTGACCATGGCTTGGCGTCCTTGACCGTCCTTTTCAAAACAAATCTATTCTACATCACACACACACACAGAGAGAGGGAGAGAGAGACTGGTTGTGAAAGCACTTTGAAAGCGACAGGCTCTTTTCTGCTACTTCAACACACATCAAACTAGACAATCTGTCTGTCCCCAATAACAACATCTTAAGGCTAACCAAGGAGAGGAGGAGGAGGAGGAGGAGGAAGGAGATGAGTAGGGAGGAGGAAGATTCTATGATCCTATGATGATCCTATGGCTCTGACAAATGAACTTAGCCTTAAGATGCTTTTGGGAAACCGGGCCTGGATTTGAGATGAGTTTATTAGTGCACAGGGTCTCAGATGTAATTTCAGGGTACAGTGAAATGCTCCAAACTCCAACAGAGAAAGTCAAAAAGACAAGTGACTGAATCAATAATCAAAAATAAAACAAATAAAATAATAATATATAATAACAATAGCCATGTTATTACCTGGTACTCCCTGTATATAGCCATGTTATTACCTGGTACTCCCTGTATATAACCATGTTATTACCTGGTACTCCCGGTATATAATCATGTTATTACCTGGTACTCTCTGTATATAGCCATGTTATTACCTGGTACTCCCTGTATATAGTCATGTTATTACCTGGTACTCTCTGTTTATAGCCATGTTATTGTCTGGTACTCCCTGTATATAGCCATGTTATTACCTGGTACTCCCTGTATATAGCCATGTTATTACCTGGTACTCCCTGTATATAGCCATGTTATTACCTGGTACTCCTGTATATAGCCATGTTATTACCTGGTACTCCCTGTATATAGCCATGTTATTACCTGGTACTCCTGTATATAGCCATGTTATTACCTGGTACTCCCTGTATATAGCCATGTTATTACCTGGTACTCCCTGTTTATAGCCATGTTATTACCTGGTACTCCCTGTATATAGTCATGTTATTACCTGGTACTCCCTGTATATAGCCATGTTATTACATGGTACTTCCTGTATATAGCCATGTTATTACCTGGTACTCCCTGTATATAGCCATGTTATTATCTGGTACTCCCTGTATATAGCCATGTTATTACCTGGTACTCCCTGTATATAAGCATGTTATTACCTGGTACTCCCTGTATATAGCCATGTTATTACCTGGTACTCCCTGTATATAGCCATGTTATTACCTGGTACTCCCTGTATATAGCCATGTTATTACCTGGTACTCCCTGTATATAGCCATGTTATTACCTGGTACTCCCTGTTTATAGCCATGTTATTACCTGGTACTCCCTGTATATAGTCATGTTATTACCTGGTACTCCCTGTATATAAGCATGTTATTACATGGTACTTCCTGTATATAGCCATGTTATTACCTGGTACTCCCTGTATATAGCCATGTTATTATCTGGTACTCCCTGTATATAGCCATGTTATTACCTGGTACTCCCTGTATATAGCCATGTTATTACCTGGTACTCCCTGTATATAGCCATGTTATTACATGGTACTTCCTGTATATAGCCATGTTATTACCTGGTACTCCCTGTATATAGCCATGTTATTATCTGGTACTCCCTGTATATAGCCATGTTATTACCTGGTACTCCCTGTATATAGCCATGTTATTACCTGGTACTCCCTGTATATAAGCATGTTATTACCTGGTACTTCCTGTAGATGGCCATGTTATTACCTGGTACTCCCTGTATATAGCCATGTTATTACATGGTACTTCCTGTATATAGCCATGTTATTACCTGGTACTCCCTGTATATAGCCATGTTATTACCTGGTACTCCCTGTATATAGTCATGTTATTATCTGGTACTCCCTGTATATAACCATGTTATTACCTGGTACTCCCTGTATATAGTCATGTTATTACCTGGTACTCCCTGTATATAGCCATGTTATTACCTGGTACTCCCTGTATATAGTCATGTTATTATCTGGTACTCCTGTATATAACCATGTTATTACCTGGTACTCCTGTATATAGTCATGTTATTACCTGGTACTCCCTGTATATAGTCATGTTATTACCTGGTACTCCCTGTATATAGCCATGTTATTACCTGGTACTCCTGTATATAGCCATGTTATTACCTGGTACTCCCTGTATATAGCCATGTTATTACCTGGTACTCCCTGTATATAGTCATGTTATTACCTGGTACTCCCTGTATATAGCCATGTTATTACCTGGTACTCCCGGTATATAGCCATGTTATCATCTGGTACTCCCTGTATATAACCATGTTATTACCTGGTACTCCCTGTATATAGCCATGTTATTATCTGGTACTCCCTGTATATAGCCATGTTATTACCTGGTACTCCCTGTATATAGCCATGTTATTATCTGGTACTCCCTGTATATAGCCATGTTATTACCTGGTACTCCTGTATATAGCCATGTTATTACCTGGTACTCCCTGTATATAGCCATGTTATTACCTGGTACTCCCTGTATATAGCCATGTTATTATCTGGTACTCCCTGTATATAGCCATGTTATTATCTGGTACTCCCTGTATATAGCCATGTTATTACCTGGTACTCCCTGTATATAGCCATGTTATTACCTGGTACTCCCTGTATATAGCCATGTTATTACCTGGTACTCCCTGTATATAGCCATGTTATTACCTGGTACTCCCTGTATATAGCCATGTTATTACCTGGTACTCCCTGTATATAGCCATGTTATTATCTGGTACTCCCTGTATATAACCATGTTATTACCTGGTACTCCCTGTATATAGCCATGTTATTACCTGAAAGTAAAACATATTTTGACCTTTAATGCATCCTAAAGGGCACCCTATTCCCTATATAGTGCACTACTATAGACAGAGCCCTATGGCACCCTATTCCCTATATAGTGCACTACTTTAGACCAGAGCCCTATAGAACCCTATTCCCTATATAGTGCACTACTATAGACAGAGCCCTATAGAACCCTATTCCCTATATAGTGCACTACTATAGACAGAGCCCTATAGAACCCTATTCCCTATATAGTGCACTACTATAGACCAGGGCCCTATTGAACCCTATTCCCTATATAGTGCACTACTATAGACAGAGCCCTATAGAACCCTATTCCCTATATAGTGCACTACTATAGACAGAGCCCTATTGAACCCTATTTCCTATAGAGTGTACTACTATAGACCAGGGCCCTATTGAACCCTATTTCCTATATAGTGCACTACTTTAGACCAGGGCACTATAGAACCCTATTCCCGATATAGTGCACTACTATAGACAGAGCCCTATGGCACCCTATTCCCTATATAGTGCACTACTTTAGACAGGGCCCTATAAAACCCTATTCCCATATAGTGCACACATATTTGTCACAAGTATAGCACTATATAGGGCAATAGGATGCCATTCAGGACGAAGACCTTGAGTTCTGCAGTAATTCAGATTTAAATTTCTTATACCATCAATCACTGTCACTGATTGACTAGAATCCACACACCTGGTTAAATCAGTCTCTGTGTGTGTGTGTGTGTGTGTGTGTACCACTGCAGTAAAGACACACACACACACACACACAAACATCACAGGGTGTAGTAGAATAGAACGAGCTTCTGACAGGCACCAGAATGAGAAATCGCTCTGCTAACTTTCCCATAAGTTACGACAAGAATACTAATAAGCTAAGCCTGTAGAAACCACGTCAGAGTGGAGCATGACTCTGCAACGAAGCAGCTAAGCCTGTAGAAACCCCGTCAGAGAGGAGCATGACTCTGCAACGAAGCAGCTAAGCCTGTAGAAACCCCGTCAGAGAGGAGCATGACACTGCAACGAAGCAGCTAAGCCTGTAGAAACCCCGTCAGAGTGGAGCATGACACTGCAACGAAGCAGCTAAGCCTGTAGAAACCCCGTCAGAGTGGAGCATGACTCTGCAACGAAGCAGCTAAGCCTGTAGAAACCCCGTCAGAGTGGAGCATGACTCTGCAACGAAGCAGCTAAGCCTGTAGAAACCGCGTCAGAGTGGAGCATGACTCTGCAACGAAGCAGCTAAGCCTGTAGAAACCGCGTCAGAGTGGAGCATGACTCTGCAACGAAGCAGCTAAGCCTGTAGAAACCCTGTCAGAGTGGAGCATGACTCTGCCATGAAGCAGCTAAGCCTGTATAAACCCCGTCAGAGTGGAGCATGACTCTGCAACGAAGCAGCTAAGCCTGTAGAAACCCCGTCAGAGTGGAGCATGACTCAACTTTACACTACCCTGTACTACCATCAGCTTTACACTGGCCAAGATTAAGCAAAGCAGTGAGACAAAACAAAACAAACAACACAGAGTTACACATCTATGTACAGTGTGTACATCACACAAAGCAGCCACAACTGTCAGTAAGAGTGTCCATGATTGAGTCTTTGAATGAAGAGATTGAGATAAAACTGTCCAGTTTGAGTGTTTGTTGCAGCTCGTTCCAGTCACTAGCTGCAGAGAACTGAAAATAGGAGCGACCCAGGGATGTGTGTGCTTTGGGGACCTTTAACAGAACAGGTGTTGTATGTATTTTTTTATCCATTATTTTACCAGGTAAGTTGACTGAGAACACATTCTCATTTACAGTAACGACCTGGGGAATAGTTACAGGGGAGAGGAGGGGGATGAATGAGCCAATTGTAAGCTGGGGATGATTAGGTGACCATGATGGTATGAGGGACAGCTTGGGAATTTAGCCAGGACACCGGGGTTGAAGCCTTTTTGAAATCTGACAACGCTGTGATATTGCCAAGAAACAGAGCTTTTGATGAGTATGGAACACTTGTATATTGGTGGATGTTTAATAATTCAACTTTTGGATTTTGAACTTGGCACCTTAAATTCTCACCTGGTAGTGTCGACTGGCCCTCCAACACCACTTCCAGCAGCATCTGGTCTCCCATCCAGGGACTGACCAGGACCAACCCTGCTTAGATTCAGAAGCAAGCCAGCAGTGGGATGCAGGGTGGTATGCTGCTGGCAATGTGGGGGATAAGGGCGTAGTAGATATCTCAGATAGGGGGGAGTGAGGCCCAAGAGGGTTTAATAAATAAGCATCAACCAGTGGATCTTGCGACGGGTATACAGAGATGACCAGTTTACAGAGGAGTATAGAGTGCAGTGAAGTTTTCTATAAGGAGCATCGGTGGCAAATCTGATTGCCGAATGGGTAGGATGGTCATCTGAATCAGGGTTAGTTTGGCAGCTGGGGTGAAAGAGGAGCGATTACAATAGAGGAAATCAAGTCTAGATTTAACTTTAGCCTGCAGCTTTGATATGCGCTGAGAGAAGGACAGTGTACCGTCTAGCCATACTCCCAAGTACTTGTATGAAGTGACTACCTCAAGCTCTAAACCCTCAGAGGTAGTAATCACACCTGTGGGGAGAGGGGCATTCTTCTTACCAAACCACATTACCTTTGTTTTGGAGGTGTTCAGAACAAGGTTAAGGGCAGAGAAATCTTGTTGGACACCAAGAAAGCTTTGTTGTAGAGCTTTTAACACAAAATCCAGGGAGGGGCCAGCTGAGTATAAGACTGTATCATCTTCATATAAATGGATGAGAGAGCTTCCTACTGCCTGAGATATGATGTTGATGATTATAATCACAGTCGCATATATCCCCCCTCAAGCTGACACATCGACGGCACTGAAAGAACTTCATTGGACTCTATGTAAACTGGAAACCACATATCCTGAGGCTGCATTTATTGTGGCTGGGGATTTCAACAAGGCTAATCTGAAAACAAGGCTCCCTAAATTTTATCAGCATATCGAATGTGCGACTCGGGCTGGTAAAACCCTGGATCATTGTTATTCTAATTTCCGTGATGCATACAAGCCAATTCTCCGCCCTCCTTTCGGCAAGTCTGACCATGACTCCATTTTGTTGCTCCCAGCCTACAGACAGAAACTAAAACAGGAAACGCCCGTTCTCAGGTCTGTTCAACGCTGGTCCGACCAATCTGATTCCACGCTGCAAGATTGCTTCGAGGACGTGGACTGGGATATGTTCCGGATAGCATCAGACAACAACATTGATGTATACGCTGATTCGGTGAGCGAGTTCATTAGCAAGTGTATCGGTGATGTTGTACCCATAGCAACTATTAAAACCTTCCCCAACCAGAAACCGTGGATTGATGGCAGCATTCGCGCAAAACTGAAAGCACAAACCACTGCTTTTAACCAGGGTAAGACGACCGGAAACATGACTGAATACAAACAGTGTAGCTATTCCCTCCGCAAGGCAATCAAACAAGCTAAGCGTCAATATAGAGACAAAGTAGAGTCACAATTCAGGGTCTACAGTCAATCACGGACTACAAAAAGAAAACCAGCCCCGTAGCAGACCACGATGTCCTGCTCCCAGACAAATTAAACAACTTCTTTGCTCGCTTTGAGGACAATACAGTGCCACCGACACGGCCTGCTACCAAAACCTGCAGGCTCACCTTCACCGCAGCCAACGTCAGTAAAACATTTAAATGTGTTAACCCTCGCAAGGCAGGGCTGCATCCCTGGCCGTGTCCTTAGAGCATGTGCAGACCAGCTGGCTGGTGTGTTTATGGACATATTTAATCAATCCCAGTCTGCTGTTCCCGCATGCTTCAAGAGGGCCACCATTGTTCCTGTTCCAAAGAAAGCTAAGGTAACTGAGCTAAATGACTATCGCCCCGTAGCAATCACTTCCGTCATCATGAAGTGCTTTGAGAGACTAGTCAAGGATCATATCACCTCCATCCTGCCAGACACCCTGGACCCACTCCAATTTGCTTACCGTCCCAATAGGTCCACAGACGACGCAATCGCAATCACACTGCCCTAACCCATCTGGACAAGAGGAATGTAAGAATGCTGTTCATTGACTACAGCTCAGCATTTAACACCATAGTACCCTCCAAACTCATCATTAAGCTTGAGACCCTAGGTCTCGACCCAGCCCTGTGCAACTGGGTCCTGGACTTCCTGACGGGACAGCCCCAGGTGGTGAGGGTAGGAAACACTGGGGCCCCACAAGGGTGTGTTCTCAGCCCTCTCCTGTACTCCCTGTTCACCCATGACTGCGTGGCCAAGCACGCCTCCAACTCAATCATCAAGTTTGCTGACGACACTACAGTGGTAGGCTTGATTACCAACAACGACGAGACGGCCTACAGGGAGGAGGTGAGGGCCCTCGGAGTGTGGTGTCAGGAAAATAACCTCTCACTCAACGTCAACAAAACAAAGGAGATGATCGTGGACTTCAGGATACACCAGAGGGAGCACCCCCCTATCCACATCTACGGGACAGTAGTGGAGAAGGTGGAAAGTTTTAAGTTCCTTGGCGTACACATCACGGACAAACTGAATTGGTCCACCCACACAGACAGCGTGGTGAAGAAGGCGCAACAGCGCCTCTTCAATCTCAGGAGGCTGAAGAAATTTGGCTTGTCACCAAAAACACTCACAAACTTCTAAAGATGCACAATCGAGAGCATTCTGTCGGGCTGTATCACCGCCTGGTACGGTAACTGCTCCGCCCACAACCGTAAGGCTCTCCAGAGGGTAGTGAGGACTGCACAATGCATCACCGGGGGTAAACTACCTGCCCTCCAGGACACCTACACCACCCGATGTCACAAGAAGGCAAAAAGATCATCGAGGACAACAACCACCTGAGCCACTGCCTGTTCACCCCGCTATCATCCAGAAGGCGAGGTCAGTACAGGTGCATCAAAGCTGGAACCGAGAGACTGAAAAACAGCTTCTATCTCAAGGCCATCGGACTGTTAAACAGCCACCACTAACATTGAGTGGCTGCTGCCAACATACTGACATAAATCTCTAGCCACTTTAAATAATAGAAAATTGGATGTAACAAATGTATCACTAGCCACTTTAAGCAATTTTGTATATAATGTTTAAATATCCGACATTACTAATATCAAAAGTATACACTCTAAACCATCTACTGAATCTTGCCTATGCCGTTCGGCCATCGACCCAAATCTCTAGCCACTTTAATAATTATGATTGGATGAAATAATGTATCACTAGCCACTTTAAACAATGCCATTAATATAATGTTTACATAGCCTACATTACTCATCTCACATGTATATACTGTACTCTATACCATCTACTGCATCTTGCCTATGCCGGTCAGCCATCGCTCATCCATATATTTATATGTACATACTCATATTCATTCCTTTACTCTTGTGTGTATAAGGTAGTTGTTGTGAAATTGTTAGATTACTTGTTAGATACTAATGTATGGTCGGAACTAGAAGCACAAGCATTTCGCTACACTCGCATTAACATCTGCTAACCATGTGTATGTGACAAATAAACGTTTATTTGATTTGATTTGATTTTATGTACATTGAGAAGAGCGTGGGGCCTAGGATCAAGCCTTGGGGTACTCCCTTGGTGACAGGCAGTGGCTGAGACAGCAGAAGTTCTGACTTTATACACTGCACTCTTTGAGAGAGGTAGTTAGCAAACCAGGCCAAAGACCCCTCAGAGACACCAATACTCCTTAGCCGGCCCACAAGAATGGAATGGTCTACCGTATCAAAAGCTTTGGCCAAGTCAATAAAAATAGCAGCACAACATTGCTTAGAATCAAGGGCAATGGTGACATCACTGAGGACCTTTAAGGTTGCAGTGACACATCCATAACCTGAGCGGAAACCAGATTGCAGATCAGAGAGATTACTATAGACATCAAGAAAGCCAGTCAATTGATTATTGACATGTTTTTCCAACACTTTTGATAAACAGGGGAAAATAGAAATAGGCCTGTAACAGTTAGGATCAGCTTGATCTCCCCCTTTACATAAAGGACACACTGTGGCTGCCTTCTAGGCACTGGGAACCTCCCCAGAGAGGAGAGACAGGTTAAAAAGGTTGGAGACGGGGGCAGACATGGGAAACCTCAGTAACGAACACTTTGCATTAATCAACATCAGAGTGGATAAAGGAGAGCTGAGGATACAGGGACCAACATTCTCTGAGTTTGTCTTTTTATGACAGACCATGCTGTCATGTCAATAGCTGTGTTCGAATACTCACTATTTGTATATAAACTCAGCAAAAAAAGAAACGTCATCTCACTGTCAACTGCGTTTATTTTCAACAAACTTAACATGTGTGAATATTTGTAAGAACATAACAAGATTCAATAACTGAGACATAAACGGAACAAGTTCCACAGACATGTGACTAACAGAAATTGAACAATGTGTCCCTGAACAAAGGGGGGGTCAACAGTAGACCGTGTTGCGGTATCAACAGTAGACCGTGTTGCGGTATCAACAGTAGACCGTGTTGCGGTATCAACAGTAGACCGTGTTGAGGTGTCAACAGTAGACCGTGTTGCGGTGTCAACAGTAGACCGTGTTGCGGTGTCAACAGTAGACCGTGTTGCGGTGTCAACAGTAGACCGTGTTGCGGTGTCAACAGTAGACCGTGTTGCGGTGTCAACAGTAGACCGTGTTGCGGTGTCAACAGTAGACCGTGTTGAGGTGTCAACAGTAGACCGTGTTGCGGTGTCAACAGTAGACCGTGTTGCGGTGTCAACAGTAGACCGTGTTGCGGTGTCAACAGTAGACTGTGTTGCGGTGTCAACAGTAGACCGTGTTGCGGTGTCAACAGTAGACCGTGTTGAGGTGTCAACAGTAGACCGTGTTGCGGTGTCAACAGTAGACCGTGTTGCGGTGTCAACAGTAGACCGTGTTCGCGGTGTCAACAGTAGACCGTGTTGCGGTGTCAACAGTAGACCGTGTTGCGGTGTCAACAGTAGACCGTGTTGCGGTGTCAACAGTAGACCGTGTTGCGGTGTCAACAGTAGACCGTGTTGCGGTGTCAACAGTAGACCGTGTTCGCGGTGTCAACAGTAGACCGTGTTGCGGTGTCAACAGTAGACCGTGTTGCGGTGTCAACAGTAGACCGTGTTCGCGGTGTCAACAGTAGACCGTGTTGCGGTGTCAACAGTAGACCGTGTTGCGGTGTCAACAGTAGACCGTGTTCGCGGTGTCAACAGTAGACCGTGTTCGCGGTGTCAACAGTAGACCGTGTTGCGGTGTCAACAGTAGACCGTGTTCGCGGTGTCAACAGTAGACCGTGTTCGCGGTGTCAACAGTAGACCGTGTTCGCGGTGTCAACAGTAGACCGTGTTGCGGTGTCAACAGTAGACCGTGTTGCGGTGTCAACAGTAGACCGTGTTCGCGGTATCAACAGTAGACCGTGTTGCGGTATCAACAGTAGACCGTGTTGCGGTATCAACAGTAGACCGTGTTCGCGGTGTCAGCAGTAGACCGTGTTCGCGGTGTCAACAGTAGACCGTGTTCGCGGTGTCAACAGTAGACCGTGTTCGCGGTATCAACAGTAGACCGTGTTCGCGGTGTCAACAGTAGACCGTGTTCGCGGTATCAACAGTAGACCGTGTTCGCGGTATCAACAGTAGACCGTGTTGCGGTGTCAACAGTAGACCGTGTTGCGGTGTCAACAGTAGACCGTGTTCGCGGTGTCAACAGTAGACCGTGTTCGCGGTATCAACAGTAGACCGTGTTGCGGTGTCAACAGTAGACCGTGTTGCGGTGTCAACAGTAGACCGTGTTGCGGTATCAACAGTAGACCGTGTTGCGGTATCAACAGTAGACCGTGTTGCGGTATCAACAGTAGACCGTGTTGCGGTGTCAACAGTAGACCGTGTTGCGGTGTCAACAGTAGACCGTGTTGCGGTGTCAACAGTAGACCGTGTTGCGGTGTCAACAGTAGACCGTGTTGCGGTGTCAACAGTAGACCGTGTTGCGGTGTCAACAGTAGACCGTGTTCGCGGTGTCAACAGTAGACCGTGTTGCGGTGTCAACAGTAGACCGTGTTCGCGGTGTCAACAGTAGACCGTGTTGCGGTGTCAACAGTAGACCGTGTTGCGGTCTCAACAGTAGACCGTGTTGCGGTGTCAACAGTAGACCGTGTTGCGGTCTCAACAGTAGACCGTGTTGCGGTGTCAACAGTAGACCGTGTTGCGGTATCAACAGTAGACCGTGTTGCGGTATCAACAGTAGACCAGTGGATATTGGAGAGCTGAGGATGCAGGGACCAGAGTGTCCTTCATTCCTTCCTTCCTTCTTTCTGTCTTTTTTCTCTGTCTCTTTCAGTAAGAGGCCAGACATGCCATGTCACTGTGTTCAGGTCGAAGTCATGGTACCGCCCGTCAACTGTCTACCCACAATGCATTAGTCTGCCACGCTGTTACTTTGCTGTCACTCTGGGCTAGGGGGATAGACAGGGATAGGAATAGGGGAGACAGATATGAGAAAGGGTTGGAGAGAGAATGAGAGAGAGAGATGGAGAGATAGAGTAGTGCAGATAGAGAGGGAAGAGAGAAATAGAGAGGTTGAGAGATGGACAGTCTCTACTCTGTGTTGACTGACAGTCCCCTTTTTACTAAGAAGGACTTTTTATTGAACTGCAGTTGAGTGGTGGAAAGAAGTGGAGAGGAGAAGAGCGAGTGGAGGACAGAAGAGAGAAGAAGAGAAGAGAGAGTGGTGGCGAGGAGAGAGAAGAAGAGGAGAGAGAGTGGTGGAGAGGAGAAGAGAGTGGAGGAGAGGAGAGAGAAGAAGAGAAGAGAGAGTGGAGAGGAGAAGAGAGTGGAGGAGAGGAGAGAGAAGAAGAGAAGAGAGAGTAGAGAGGAGAAGAGAGTGGAGGAGAGGAGAGAGAAGAAGAGAAGAGAGAGTGGAGGAGAGGAGAGAGAAGAAGAGAAGAGAGAATGGTGGAGAGGAGAAGAGAGTGTAGTGGCATATTTTCTCTATTCCATCCAATAAATATGACCACTGCCCTGGCGGGAGAGGAGCTATTTCTGACACAGACTCACCACAGGCTTTACTGGACATCCGTAGAGAAGATGGCAGCGTGGCACTTCGCATTGCAAGTTTACAAACAAAAGGATGCTTCTTCGTTCAAGCATATAAAACTTACAGAATTTTTAATATAAAAGATGTGTAAGTGCGAGCAAGTGTGGTCAAAAAACTATACCGCTCCCCCGTCTAACCAAGACTCCTCATCGTAGGTCCGACTTCCTCCCTCAAATAACCTTTCCTCCTCCAGTAGCCACCGCAAGGGGGGTATTCATCTCCAATAATGGCTTCACACTAATAATTAAATTAATAATGCTCTGGTTATTGTATACAAATACAAATTGGCTATTTTGCTCTTACAGAGAGAGTAGTGGAGAGAAGAAGAGAGAGGTGGAGAGAAGAGAGGAGAAGAACAGAGAAGAACAGAGAGTAATGGAGAGAAGAAGAGAGGTGGAGAGAAGAACAGAGAGTAGTGGAGAGAAGAAGAGAGAGGTGGAGAGAGGAGAGGAGAGGAGAGGAGAGGAGAGGAGGAGAGAAGAACAGAGAGTAATGGAGAGAAGAAGAGAGTTGGAGAGAAGAGAGAAGAACAGAGAGTAGTGGAGAGAAGAAGAAAGAGGTGGAGAGAAAGAAGAGAGAGGTGAAGAGAGGAGAGGAGAGGAGAGGAGAGGAGAGGAGGAGAGGAGAGGAAAGGAGAAAATAAGAGAAGAGAGAAGAACGGTGGAGAGAAGAGAGGAGAGACAGTGACCACGTTTACATGCACACAGTATTCCGGATAGTAGCTCACATCCAGCTTAAGATCTTATTCGGGATAAGCTGTTTACATGCACCTTTTGATATCCCTCTCATAAGTATCCCTGTATCCGTGAATAAACCAAATATTCTTAATTGAAATTCATATGGGTTAAATGGAACAGTAACTGAAAAATGGACACTGACGGTAGGCCTACAAACTCTCACATATAATATCATATGAACTCCTGCAGAATTATACATTTCTTGCAGGGAAATTATACAACAAAAATGTTGATTTTTGTCATGGGGAACAGGAATGGAGAAATGTTATTTATTTACCGCAGCAATCTCTTGAGAGCATGAGAATGGGCGTGTGATGTGTTATCTTCGACACTGTTATGCAAGCCGACGGTATTCCGACCACATCAGATATGCACCCAAGACCAGCTGAAGTCTTAAAACCGGTCGAACGGAAGAGATTTTGACATTTTTCACAGGGACCAATCTTTTCCACTGTTTTGGAGTTATTGAGTCCCTAAAGGAAACAGACAACTTTGGCTGTGTTAACTAGATTACTAATGCATTCATTCTATCAATGTAAGACATTATTCTGCTGAACACTACTTTATTTAGTCTTCTGGGGAAACAAGTTATGACAGACGAGAAGCTGCATGTATCTAACTAAAGTTGACAAACAAATGTCCTACCAAATGTCAGAAATTATAATATGTTCCATCAAATGTCGGAAATTATAATATGTCCCATCAAATGTCGGAAATTATAATATGTCCTATCAAATGTCGGAAATTATAATATGGCCCATACCAAATGTCCAAAATTATAATATGGCCTACCAAATGTCCGAAATTATAATATGGCCTACCAAATGTCGTAAATTATAATATGCCTACCAAATGTCCGAAATTATAATATGGCCTACCAAATGTCGCAAATTATTATATGTCCTACCAAATGTCAGAAAATATAATATGGCCTACCAGATGTCGCAAATTATAATATGGCCTACCAAATATCGTAAATTATAATATGGCCTACCAGATCGTCTATTCTAACCAGTCTCTCCATGCTGCTGCCTCCAACATGGTCTATTCTAACCAGTCTCTCCATGCTGCTGCCTCCAACATGGTCTATTCTAACCAGTCTCTCCATGCTGCTGCCTCCAACATGGTCTATTCTAACCAGTCTCTCCATGCTGCTGCCTCCAACGTGGTCTATTCTAACCAGTCTCTCCATGCTGCTGCCTCCAACGTGGTCTATTCTAACCAGTCTCTCCATGCTGCTGCCTCCAACGTGGTCTATTCTAACCAGTCTCTCCATGCTGCTGCCTCCAACGTGGTCTATTCTAACCAGTCTCTCCATGCTGCTGCCTCCAACGTGGTCTATTCTAACCAGTCTCTCCATGCTGCTGCCTCCAACGTGGTCTATTCTAACCAGTCTCTCCATGCTGCTGCCTCCAACATGGTCTATTCTAACCAGTCTCTCCATGCTGCTGCCTCAAACATGGTCTATTCTAACCAGTCTCTCCATGCTGCTGCCTCCAACATGGTCTATTGTAACCAGTCTCTCCATGCTGCTGCCTCCAACATGGTCTATTCTAACCAGTCTCTCCATGCTGCTGCCTCCAACATGGTCTATTCTAACCAGTCTCTCCATGCTGCTGCCTCCAACATGGTCTATCCTAACCAGTCTCTCCATGCTGCTGCCTCCAACATGGTCTATCCTAACCAGTCTCTCCATGCTGCTGCCTCCAACATGGTCTATCCTAACCAGCCTCTCCATGCTGCTGCCTCCAACATGGTCTATCCTAACCAGTCTCTCCATGCTGCTGCCTCCAACATGGTCTATCCTAACCAGTCTCTCCATGCTGCTGCCTCCAACATGGTCTATTCTAACCAGTCTCTCCATGCTGCTGCCTCCAACAAGGTCTATTCTAACCAGTCTCTCCATGCTGCTGCCTCCAACATGGTCTATTCTAACCAGTCTCTCCATGCTGCTGCCTCCAACATGGTCTATTCTAACCAGTCTCTCCATGCTGCTGCCTCCAACATGGTCTATTCTAACCAGTCTCTCCATGCTGCTGCCTCCAACATGGTCTATTCTAACCAGTCTCTCCATGCTTCTGCCTCCAACATGGTCTATTCTAACCAGTCTCTCCATGCTGCTGCCTCCAACATGGTCTATCCTAACCAGTCTCTCCATGCTGCTGCCTCCAACATGGTCTATCCTAACCAGTCTCTCCATGCTGCTGCCTCCAACATGGTCTATCCTAACCAGTCTCTCCATGCTGCTGCCTCCAACATGGTCTATTGTAACCAGTCTCTCCATGCTGCTGCCTCCAACATGGTCTATTCTAACCAGTCTCTCCATGCTGCTGCCTCCAACATGGTCTATCCTAACCAGTCTCTCCATGCTGCTGCCTCCAACATGGTCTATTTTAACCAGTCTCTCCATGCTGCTGCCTCCAACATGGTCTATTCTAACCAGTCTCTCCATGCTGCTGCCTCCAACATGGTCTATTCTAACCAGTCTCTCCATGCTGCTGCCTCAAACATGGTCTATTCTAACCAGTCTCTCCATGCTGCTGCCTCCAACATGGTCTATTCTAACCAGTCTCTCCATGCTGCTGCCTCCAACATGGTCTATTCTAACCAGTCTCTCCATGCTGCTGCCTCCAACATGGTCTATTCTAACCAGTCTCTCCATGCGGCTGCCTCCAACATGGTCTATTCTAATCAGTCTCTCCATGCGGCTGCCTCCAACATGGTCTATTCTAACCAGTCTCTCCATGCGGCTGCCTCCAACGTGGTCTATTCTAACCAGTCTCTCCATGCGGCTGCCTCCAACGTGGTCTATTCTAACCAGTCTCTCCATGCGGCTGCCTCCAACGTGGTCTATTCTAACCAGTCTCTCCATGCTGCTGCCTCCAACGTGGTCTATTCTAACCAGTCTCTCCATGCTGCTGCCTCCAACGTGGTCTATTCTAACCAGTCTCTCCATGCTGCTGCCTCCAACGTGGTCTATTCTAACCAGTCTCTCCATGCTGCTGCCTCCAACGTGGTCTATTCTAACCAGTCTCTCCATGCTGCTGCCTCCAACGTGGTCTATTCTAACCAGTCTCTCCATGCTGCTGCCTCCAACGTGGTCTATTCTAACCAGTCTCTCCATGCTGCTGCCTCCAACG
The DNA here is from genome assembly GCA_030435695.1 of Brachymystax lenok tsinlingensis. Taxonomy (NCBI): domain Eukaryota; kingdom Metazoa; phylum Chordata; class Actinopteri; order Salmoniformes; family Salmonidae; genus Brachymystax; species Brachymystax lenok. The sequence continues at coordinate 2,423,748 of CM059787.1, read as the reverse complement.
TGGTCTATTCTAACCAGTCTCTCCATGCTGCTGCCTCCAACGTGGTCTATTCTAACCAGTCTCTCCATGCTGCTGCCTCCAACGTGGTCTATTCTAACCAGTCTCTCCATGCTGCTGCCTCCAACGTGGTCTATTCTAACCAGTCTCTCCATGCTGCTGCCTCCAACGTGGTCTATTCTAACCAGTCTCTCCATGCTGCTGCCTCCAACGTGGTCTATTCTAACCAGTCTCTCCATGCTGCTGCCTCCAACATGGTCTATTCTAACCAGTCTCTCCATGCTGCTGCCTCCAACATGGTCTATTCTAACCAGTCTCTCCATGCTGCTGCCTCCAACATGGTCTATTCTAACCAGTCTCTCCATGCTGCTGCCTCCAACATGGTCTATTCTAACCAGTCTCTCCATGCTGCTGCCTCCAACATGGTCTATTCTAACCAGTCTCTCCATGCTGCTGCCTCCAACATGGTCTATTCTAACCAGTCTCTCCATGCTTCTGCCTCCAACATGGTCTATTCTAACCAGTCTCTCCATGCTGCTGCCTCCAACATGGTCTATCCTAACCAGTCTCTCCATGCTGCTGCCTCCAACATGGTCTATCCTAACCAGTCTCTCCATGCTGCTGCCTCCAACATGGTCTATCCTAACCAGTCTCTCCATGCTGCTGCCTCCAACATGGTCTATTCTAACCAGTCTCTCCATGCTGCTGCTTCCAACATGGTCTATTCTAACCAGTCTCTCCATGCTGCTGCCTCCAACATGGTCTATTCTAACCAGTCTCTCCATGCTGCTGCCTCCAACATGGTCTATTCTAACCAGTCTCTCCATGCTGCTGCCTCCAACGTGGTCTATTCTAACCAGTCTCTCCATGCTGCTGCCTCCAACGTGGTCTATTCTAACCAGTCTCTCCATGCTGCTGCCTCCAACGTGGTCTATTCTAACCAGTCTCTCCATGCTGCTGCCTCCAACGTGGTCTATTCTAACCAGTCTCTCCATGCTGCTGCCTCCAACGTGGTCTATTCTAACCAGTCTCTCCATGCTGCTGCCTCCAACGTGGTCTATTCTAACCAGTCTCTCGATGCTGCTGCCTCCAACGTGGTCTATTCTAACCAGTCTCTCCATGCTGCTGCCTCCAACGTGGTCTATCCTAACCAGTCTCTCCATGCTGCTGCCTCCAACGTGGTCTATTCTAACCAGTCTCTCCATGCTGCTGCCTCCAACGTGGTCTATTCTAACCAGTCTCTCCATGCTGCTGCCTCCAACATGGTCTATCCTAACCAGTCTCTCCATGCTGCTGCCTCCAACATGGTCTATCCTAACCAGTCTCTCCATGCTGCTGCCTCCAACATGGTCTATCCTAACCAGTCTCTCCATGCTGCTGCCTCCAACATGGTCTATTTTAACCAGTCTCTCCATGCTGCTGCCTCCAACATGGTCTATTCTAACCAGTCTCTCCATGCTGCTGCCTCCAACATGGTCTATTCTAACCAGTCTCTCCATGCTGCTGCCTCAAACATGGTCTATTCTAACCAGTCTCTCCATGCTGCTGCCTCCATGTTCATGTAAAACATTTGGAAATAGTTTTGCCTGGTCTTTAGCTGTGATTTGTGATGGTAAATGAGATGGACTGAGTAACAACCCTTAACAACCCTTTGACTTTAATACCATGTGATCCACCGTACATGTTGATTAATGCCGTGTTCAGAGGGTTGACTGGACATGGTGACATAGCCATCACCTCAACTGGCAGCACCATGAAGGTTGACCTGTCTCTCTCCTCTTGTCTCTCTCCTCTTGTCTCTCTCCTCTCGTCTCTCGTCTCTCTCCCCTCCTCTCCCATTCTCTCCCCTTCTCTCTCTTCCCTCGTCTATCTCCCATCGTCTCGTCTTTCGTCTCTCTGCCCTCGTCTCTCATCTCTCTGTCCTGTGTGAGCCAGCAGAGGGATTGTTGATTGATCTCCCATGGAAAATCTGTGCTGATCACACACTATCACACACACACGCACACTATCACGCACAAGCACATTATCATACAAACGCACACTATCACACACAAGCACACTTTCCACTGGGAAAACATTTGTTAAATCAACATAGTTTCCACGTCATTTTAACCAAAATAATCAATGTGATTTCACGTTGAACTAAAGTCTGTGCCCAGTGGGTTCCTCCTGTTTCAGGAGTGAAGTAATCAACAGCAACAACCCAATTAGCCAACCAGAGAGCCTGACCATCTCTCTCTCTCTCTCTCTCTCTCTCTCTCTCTGTCTCTAGTCAATACTAACTACCCAACTTAATGGTCAATCCCAGTGACCTTTCGTTAACAGAGCTGTACAGTATTTAAAATATGTGGTCCTACAAGGTATGATACCTTATGGTCTACAGTACCTTATAGTCTACAGTACCTTATAGTCTACAGTACCTTATAGTCTACAGTATCTTATAGTCTACATTACCTTATAGTCTACAGTACCTTATGGTCCTGCTATATTTTTATCAGTGGGTGAGTGAGTGAGACAAACCCTCCCTCCTCATTCCTCCCTCCTCAAATCCTCCCTCCTCAATTACTCACTCCCTTCCTAAGTAAAGAAACACCTCATCACTCCTCACGTAAAGAAACACCTCATCCCTCCTCATATAAAGAAAACCCTCATTACTCCTCACATAAAGAAAACCCTCATTACTCCTCATGTAAAGAAACACCTCATCACTACTCACGTAAAGAAACACCTCATCACTCCTCACATAAAGAAAACCCTCATTACTCCTCATGTAAAGAAACACCTCATCACTACTCACGTAAAGAAACACCTCATCACTCCTCACATAAAGAAAACCCTCATTACTCCTCATGTAAAGAAACACCTCATCACTACTCACGTAAAGAAACACCTCATCACTCCTCACATAAAGAAAACCCTCGTTACTACTCACGTAAAGAAACACCTCATCACTCCTTACGTAAATAAACACCTCATCACTCTTTACGTCAAGAAACACCTCATCACTCCTTATGTAAGGAAACACCTCATCACTCCTCACGTAAAGAAACACCCCCTCACTCCCTATGTAAAGAAACACCTCGTCATTCCATACGTAAAGAAACACCTCATCACTCCTTATGTAAAGAAACACCTCATCACTCCTCACGTAAAGAAACACCTCATCAGTCTTTACGTAAACAAACACCTCATCACTCCTCACGTAAAGAAACACCTCATCACACCTCATATAAAGAAACCCCTCATCACTCCTCACGTAAAGAAACACCTCATCACTCCTCACGTAAATAAACACCTCATCAGTCTTTACGTAAACAAACACCTCATCACTCCTCACGTAAAGAAACACCTCATCACACCTCATATAAAGAAACCCCTCATCACTCCTCACATAAAGAACACCCTCATTACTCCTCATGTAAAGAAACACCTCATCACTACTCACGTAAAGAAACACTTCATCACTCCTCACATAAAGAAAACCCTCGTTACTACTCACGTAAAGAAACACCTCATCACTCCTTACGTAAATAAACACCTCATCACTCTTTACGTAAAGAAACATCTCATCACTCCTTATGTAAGGAAACACCTCATCACTCCTCACGTAAAGAAACACCCCCTCACTCCCTATGTAAAGAAACACCTCGTCATTCCATACGTAAAGAAACACCTCATCACTCCTTATGTAAAGAAACACCTCATCACTCCTTACGTAAAGAAACACCTCATCACTCTTCTAAACTCATATTATATCAAATCAAAGTTTATTTGTCAAGTGCATGGGATACAGCAAGGTCTAAACAGTACAGTGAAATACTTACTAGCTCTTCCTCAACAATGCAGAGTGTATTTGTCAAATCCAGAATAGGGTCTTAAATCAACACTAGGCCAGATCAAATTAAAAACACAGTATCATACAGTGCCTTCCGGAAGTATTCAGACCCCTTGACTAATTCCACATTTTGTTAAGTTACAGCCTCATTCAATTTTTTTATTCAATGTACACACAATACCCCATAATGACAAAGCGAAAACAGGTTTTTAGAAATGTTTGCAAATTGATAAAAAATAAGAAAGATAAAATACCGTATTTACATAAGTATTCAGAACCTTTGCTATGAGACTCGAAATTGAACTCAGATGCATCCTGTTCCATTGATCATCCTTGAGATGTTTCTACAACTTGATTGTAAATTAAAATGATTGGACATGATTTGGAAAGGCACACACTTGTTTATATAAGGTCCCACAGTTGACTGTGCATGTCAGAGAAAAAAACAAGTCATGAGGTTGAAGGAGTTGTCCGTAGAGCTCCGAGACAGGATTGTGTCGAGGCTGGGGTGAAGGTTCACCTTCTAACAGGACAACAACCCTAAGCACACAGCCAAGACAACGCAGGAGTGGCTTCGGGACAAGTCTCTGAATGTCCTTGAGTGGCCCAGACAGAGCCCAGACTTGAACCCGATCGAACATGTCTGGAGAGACCTGAAAATAGCTGTGCAGTGCCGCTCCCAATCCAACCTGACGGAGCTTGAGAGGATCTGCAGAGAAGAATGGGAGAAACTCCCCAAATACAGGTGTGCCAAGTTTGTAGCGTCATACCCAATAAGACTCGAGGCTGTAATCGCTGCAAATGGTGTTTCAACAAAGTATTGCGTAAAGGGTCTGAATACGTATGTAAATGTGATATTTCAGTCTGTTTTTGCTTTGTCATTATAGGGTATTGTGTGTAGATTGATGAGAAAAAAAAAAAACCAATTCAATCAATTTTAGAATAAGGCTGTAACGTAAAAAAAATTGTGGAAAAAGTCAAGGGGTCTGAATACTTTCCGAATGCACTGGCCTTCCAGCTGCCTACTGGACCCTGTTCACACACGAGGTCACTACAAGGTCATTAGAATGATCATATAGTCGTGCCCTCTAAACCTTCAAGCTGCATACTAGACCCCATTCCAGCTAAACTACTGAAATAACTCCTTCCTGTGCTTAGCCCTACTATGTTGAACATAATACATAAGGCTCCCACTGGATGTGTACCAAACCAAAAGGGCAGTAATAAAGTCTTTCTTGAAAACTATCGGCCCATATAAAACAAAATCCAATCATCAGATTTTTCTTTTTAAAAGCTGTTGTTCAGCAACTCACTGCCTTTCTGAAGAAATATCATGTATACAAAATGCTCCAGTCTGGTTTTAGACCATTTTCAAAGCACTGAGACTCATGACTCTGCGTCTTGTCCTCGTGCTTCTTGACCTTAGTTACGCTTTCGACACCATCGATCACCACATTCTTTTTTGAGAGATTTGAAACAGTAATTGGTCTACGAAGACAAGTTCTTGCCTGTTTTAAATTGTATCTGTCGGAACAAGATCAGTTCGTTTCTGTGGATGGTTTGTCCTCTGACAAATCAATGGTATGTTTCGGTGTTCCTCAAGGTTCCGTTCTAGGACCACTATTGTTTTCACTATACACTGACATTAGGAACACCTAATCAGCGTTGCAGAAGGTGTTCCTAATGTACCCCGTTTAAAGGCACTTAAATATTTTGTCTTGCCCATTCCTTCTCTGAATGGCACACATACACAATCCATGCCTCAATTGTCTCAAGGATTAAAATCTATATTTTTAACCTGTCTCCTCCCCTTCATCCACACTGATTGAAGAGGACAAGGGCCATCAATAAGGGATCATGGTTTTCACCTGGATTCACCTGGTTAATCTATCACAAAAATATTATGTTTTGTATATAGTGTATATGCTGCCTCTTGGTGATGTCATTCGGAAGCACAACGTCAACTTTCACTGCTATGAGGACGACACACAGCTGTACATTTCGATGAAACATGGTGAAGCCCCCAAATTGCCCTCCCTGGAAGCCTGTGTTTCAGACATAAGGAAGTGGATGGCGGCAAATGTTTTACGTTTAAACTCTGACAAAACAGAGATGCTTGTTAATTAGTCTGGATGGTTGTACAGTCGTCTCAAATAAAACTGTGAAGGACCTTGTCGTTACTCTGGACCCTGATCTCTCTCTTTTGATGAACATATCAATAATATTTCAAGGACAGCTTTTTTCTATCGACGTAACATTGCAAACATCTGAAACCTTTTGTCAACAAAATTATGCAGAAAAGCTAATCCATGCTTTTGGAACTTAAAAGATTAAACTACTGCAATGCTCTACTTCCCCGGCTACCCGGATAAAACCTTAAATACACTTCAGTTAGTGCTAAACACGGCTGCTAGAATCTTGCCTAGAACACAAACAATTGATCATATCATCCAGTGCTAGCCTCTCTACACTGGCTTCATGTTAAGGCTAGGACTGATTTCAAGGTTTTACTGCTAACCTACAAAGCATTACATGGACTTGCTCCTACCTATCTTTCCGATTTGGTCCTGCCGTACATACCTACACATATGCAAAGGTCACAGGACACAGGCCTCCTTATTGGCCTCCTTTTTGTCCCAATGATATTTCTAAGCAAACAGCTGGAGGCAGGGCTTTCTCCTATAGAGCTCCATTTTTATGGAAGGGTCTGCCTATCCATGTGAGAGACGCAGACTCGGTCTCAACCTTTAAGTCTTTATTGAAGACTCATCTCTTCAGCAGGTCCTATGATTGAGTGTAGTCTGGTCCAGGGGTGCGAAGGTGAAGGGCAAGGCACTGGAATGACGAACCACCCCTTGCTGTCTCCGCCTGGCCGGCTCCACTCTCTCCACTGTGTTCTTAGGCTTGCAAGCCTCCCCCGTGTTTTCCTCCAAACATAACAATGGTCCTTATGGCCAAACAGTTCTATTTTTGTTTCGTCAGACCAGAGGACATTTCTCCAAAAAAAGTACGATCACCCCATGATACCACCCACCGCACCACCCTCAGTTACTTCAGAATCTGTTTTTTTTTTTCTCTCTCTCAGTTGTATCAGTTACTTGTGTTGCTGTAGTAGCTCTACATTTACAAACCATGTTCATTAATTAAACGCTGTGGGCAGCGTGAACCGCCTGCTAGCTCCCAGTGGAAGTGTGAGTCTGAGGTACCAGGGGTCTGCATTGGGATCCAGAGGTGGCGGTGGATCTGGATTTTTATTGTGATGGAAGTCGAGATTTAATTGTTTGTTTTAATATCCAATTACTTACGTCTAAAATATAATCTATATATTTACTCAACCCATCTGTGTATTAATTCCTTTACTTTTCAAGTGCATCTCTGCAACACAAACTCCAACAGTGTTTTCGTTTTCTATGTCAATGCACGTCACTGGAATTAAAGTTTAATTTGATGTAAATTATTCATATTCATTTATATTTTATTATTAAACTGTTATTTACTTTCTCAAAACATGAGATTCATCTATAAAACAAATGATGAGACCTTATTTAGCTACAACACTGAAGAAGATGTTGTTGAAGAACCATTTTTTAAGAGTCCACAGGTGGGCGCACTGGGCTACACAATGAAAAGTTGACAGGCAAGTTTATTTCTTTTAACCGGAAGGCCAACTAGTCAATATTTCTCGCATTACATATCTACAGTCCAGCCCTCAAGGCATATCCACCTCCTCCAACAATTTTGCAGCTTCCTCCAGAGGTATTGATGTAAAAATAGTAGAAAATGGTTTTCATGAAACATGCTCTCAGCTCGGGGATTCGACCTAGCAACCTTTTAACAAAATGAAAAAGATATATCTTGTAATTGAACAAAATATTAAGGTGGCCAATGACTGGGGACCCCGTATGCCAATAATACGAGACATGTTTTTTTGGTGCTAAACCGCTAAATCAAAAAAGCTGAAAGTAGTATTTCCACTGAAACGTCAAACATGCTAATTGCTAACCCGTTAGCTAATATTTTTACGGCACCAATAATCACAAAACATAGATGGCTGAAAGTAGAAACACCTGTAATAGGTATATTTCTTAAATACTGTAGAATATGCTGATAATACGTTATAATTATCATTATTATTAATGATTAAATATAATAAGTTTCACGCTAGTTAAACTGAAGCATGCTGACACCTTATCAGGAATTAATCATGGTGCATACCTGTTTCCTCATCGATGGAGAAGCTGCCGATCCCACTGCCTCCTCTGACAGAATACCTGACGACCCCGTCTCCCCCCTCGTCTCTAGCACTGACCACCAGGACACTGGTCCCTACTCTGCTGTTCTCCTTCACACTGCCCCGCACTGCAAACTCAGAGAAGTATGGAGAGAACAGGTTTTCATCCACATCCACCACCTGGAGAGAAGGAGAGAGAAAGGACAGGTGAGGAGAAGAGAGTGAGAGGACAGGTGAGGAGAGAAAGAGAGAGCGGACAGGTGAGAGAGAGAGAGAGAGAGAGAGAGAGAGAGAGAGAGAGAGAGAGAGAGAGAGAGAGAGAGAGAGAGAGAGAGAGAAGGTCATGAGCAGATGAGCTCCTGAATCTTTCAGTTTTTTTACACAAATCTAGATTTAGAGTTGCATAAACTTGGACATATACAGGATACTACCCTCCACAATATAACCTTGAATCCAAATCCAAACTGTAAACCAACCTGAATTTGGACAAAATTACCTGGAAGGATTCTGGAAGGATTTTTACTACCAAGGATTCTTACAGCCAACGACTATCCAGCAAACTTTCCGACAAACCAACAACAAGCAAAAGAAGCACAACTGAAACCCCCAAAAAATATAATCCAACCTGGAACTAGGTAAGTAATGTTCAGTCTGAAGCTACTTTGAAAGCCTTGAATGAAAACAACATTACAATAATCTCTAGATATTTAACTTCATCCAGACTAAATGCTAAGTTAAAAGGCTACCAAGCGTGCCAGAAAAGAACAGACCCGGCAGCAACATTAAATAGCACTGAGGTGTAAAGTGAGCGGTGTGAAGCCCCTGAGCCCAACAATGGCAGCAGAGTTCCTCCCCCAGAGGCCTCTTTGGCCCCCTGTTCCATGGCTTCCCTCTGTGCAGAGGTCACAGTACAGTACCCTTTGGATATTAAAGATGACAAGGCACGGAAAGAGTACAAAGAGAAGGCTCCTCATGGACAATCCAGAGACACATTTTGCTGACTACTACAAACATGGGAATGTAAGTAACCTAATCTTCCACACAGACCATCCCTGGGCATGGCACACAGCTATAACAGCCCACTACCCCTCTTTTAAGAGAGAGGGTATTGGCGGAGGGTGGAACATCAGAATACTTGAAAAAGAGGACCCTGATACATCCTCTGTCAACCTGTACAAGAATAGAACAGTGTTGGAGGAGGGCCACTTCAAACATTTCCAAAAGGACTTCCACAGAATCAAAGCGAGAGCACAGCAAGAGAAGCTCTCTCTCTGTGATGCCTCCCCCATCCAGAGTGTGTCTGATCACACCTCTTCCAAACTGTCCTGCAGACGAGGATAGTCACCCCCAAGCACTGAACACACCCAGGTCCCACAACTGCACTGCTCCTCCATCATTGAGAGAGATAAAATCACTGAGCTGTAAGACAGACATGGTGGGGCTCCACACAATCCAGACAGCACAGACACACAAAACAGACCAGCACAACAACACCCCCCCCAACAGTACACAGATGGCTGAAGGTTGAGATAGACGGCCTCCTTCTGGGAGAGTGGGACTCCAGTCTGAGGTGAGAGAGGAACATACAGCCCAGCTAACAGAGGAACACACAGCCCACTATCAACTATCAGCTTGCAAACTATTACAGACTACAAAGGGAAGCACAGCCGCGACCTGCCCAGTGACACGAGCCTACCAGACGAGCTAAATCACCTCTATGCTCGCTTTGAGGCAAGCAACACTGAGCCATGCATGAGAGTATCAGCTGTTCTGGACGACTGTGTGATCACGCTCTCCGTAGCCGGCGTGAGTAAGACTTTTAAACAGGTCAACATTCACAAGGCTGCGGGTCCAGACGGATTACCAGGATGTGTGCTCCGGGCATGTGCTGACCAACTGGCAGGTGTCTTCACTGACATTTTCAACATGTCCCTGATTGAGTCTGTAATACCAACATGCTTCAAGCAGACCACCATAGTCCCTGTGCCCAAGAACACGAAGGCAACCTGCCTAAATGACTACAGACGCGCAGCACTCACATCCGTAGCCATGAAGTGCTTTGAAAGGTTGGTAATGGCTCACATCAACACCATTATCCCAGAAACCCTAGACCCACTCCAATTTGCATACCGCCCAAACAGATCTACAGATGATGCAATCTCTATTGCACTCCACACTGCCCTTTCTCACCTGGACAAAAGGAACTGCTAAGTGAGAATGCTGTTCATTGACTACAGCTCAGCGTTCAACCCCATAGTACCCTCAAAGCTCATCACTAAGCTAAGGATCCTGGGACTAAGCCCCTCCCTCTCCAACTGGATCCTGGACTTCCTGACGGGCCGCCCCCAAGTGGTGAGGGTAGGTAGCAACACATCTGCCACGCTGATCCTCAACACTGGAGCCCCTCAGGGGTGCGTGCTCAGTCCCCTCCTGTACTCCCTGTTCACCCACGACTGCATGGCCAGGCACGACTCAAACACCATCATTAGGTTTGCAGACGACACAACAGTGGTAAGCCTGATCACCGACAACGACGAGTCAGAGACCTGGCCGGGTGGTGCCAGAAAAACAACCTATCCCTCAACGTAACCAAGACTAAAGAGATGATTGTGGACTACAGGAAAAGGAGGACCGAGCACACCCCCATTCTCATTAACGGGGCTGTAGTGGAGCAGGTTGAGAGCTTCAAGTTCCTTGGTGTCCACATCACCAACAAACTAGAATGGTCCAAACACACCAAGACAGTCGTGAAGAGGGCCTATTCCCCCTCAGGAAACTAAAAAGATTTGTTATGGGTCCTCAGATCCTCAAAAGGTTCTACAGCTGCAACATCGAGAGCATCCTGACTGGTTGCATCACTGCCTGGTGCGGCAATTGCTCGGCCTCCGACCGCAAGAGGGTAGTGCGTACGGCCCAGTACATCACTGGTGGCGGGCCAAGCTACCTGCAATTCAGGACCTCTACACCAGGCGGTGTCAGAGGAATGCCCTAAAAATTGTCAAAGACCCCAGCCACCCAAGTCATAGACTGTTCTCTCTACTATCGCATGGCAAGCGGTACCGGAGTGCAAAGTCTAGGACAAAAAGGCTTCTCAACAGTTTTTACCCCCGAGCCATAAGACTCCTGAACAGGTAATCACATGGCTACCCAGACTATCTGCATTGTGTGCCCCCCCAACCCCTCTTTTACACTGCTGCTACTCTCTGTTTATTATATATGCATAGCCACTGCTACTAGTAGTAATGGTAGTAGTAGAGATATTAGAGGTGGAAATGCTACTAGTAGTAATGGTAGTAGAGATATTAGAGGTAGAAATGCTACTAGTGGTAATGGTAGTAGTAGAGATATTAGAGGTAGAAATTCTACTAGTGGTAATGGTAGTAGTAGAGATATTAGAGGTAGAAATGCTACTAGTGGTAATGGTAGTAGTAGAGATATTAGAGGTAGAAATGCTACTAGTGGTAATGGTAGTAGTAGAGATATTAGAGGTAGAAATTCTACTAGTAGTAATGGTAGTAGAGATATTAGAGGTAGAAATTCTACTAGTGGTAATGGTAGTAGTAGAGATATTACAGGTAGAAATGCTACTAGTGGTACTGGTAGTAGTAGAGATATTAGAGGTGGGGATTCTGCTAGTGGTAATGGTGGTAGAGATATTAGAGGTGGACATGATACTAGTGGTGATGGTAGTAGTAGAGATGTTAGAGGTGGAAATGCTGCTAGTGGTGTGGTATTAGAGATATTAGAGGTGGAAATGCTGCTAGTAGTAATGGTAGTAGAGATATTAGAGGTAGAAATGCTACTAGTGGTAATGGTAGTAGTAGAGATATTAGAGGTGGGAAATTCTGCTAGTGGTAATGGTGGTAGTAGAGATATTAGAGGTAGAAATGCTACTAGTGGTAATGGTAGTAGTAGAGATATTAGAGGTAGAAATGCTACTAGTGGTAATGGTGGTAGTAGAGATATTAGAGGTGGGGGAAATTCTACTAGTAGTAATGGTAGTAGAGATATTAGAGGTAGAAATTCTACTAGTGGTAATGGTAGTAGTAGAGATATTACAGGTAGAAATGCTACTAGTGGTACTGGTAGTAGTAGAGATATTAGAGGTAGAAATTCTACTAGTGGTAATGGTAGTAGAGATATTAGAGGTAGACATGATACTAGTGGTAATGGTAGTAGTAGAGATATTAGAGGTAGAAATGCTACTAGTGGTAATGGTAGTAGAGATATTAGAGGTAGAAATGCTACTAGTGGTAATGGTAGTAGTAGAGATATTAGAGGTAGAAATGCTACTAGTGGTAATGGTGGTAGTAGAGATATTAGAGGTAGAAATGCTACTAGTGGTAATGGTAGTAGAGATATTAGAGGTAGAAATGCTACTAGTGGTAATGGTAGTAGAGATATTAGAGGTAGACATGATACTAGTGGTAATGGTGGTAGTAGAGATATTAGAGGTAGAAATGCTACTAGTGGTAATGGTAGTAGAGATATTAGAGGTAGAAATGCTACTAGTGGTAATGGTAGTAGAGATATTAGAGGTGGAAATGCTACTAGTGGTAATGGTAGTAGAGATATTAGAGGTGGAAATGCTACTAGTGGTAATGGTAGTAGAGATATTAGAGGTAGAAATGCTACTAGTGGTAATGGTAGTAGAGATATTAGAGGTAGAAATGCTACTAGTGGTAATGGTAGTAGAGATATTAGAGGTAGAAATGCTACTAGTGGTAATGGTGATAGTAGAGATATTAGAGGTAGAAATGCTACTAGTGGTAATGGTAGTAGTAGAGATATTAGAGGTGGAAATGATACTGGTGGTAATGGTAGTAGAGATATTAGAGGTAGAAATGCTACTAGTGGTAATGGTAGTAGAGATATTAGAGGTAGAAATGCTACTAGTGGTAATGGTAGTAGAGATATTAGAGGTAGACATGATACTAGTGGTAATGGTAGTAGAGATATTAGAGGTAGAAATGCTACTAGTAGTAATGGTAGTAGAGATATTAGAGGTAGAAATGCTACTAGTGGTAATGGTAGTAGAGATATTAGAGGTAGAAATGCTACTAGTGGTAATGGTGATAGTAGAGATATTAGAGGTAGAAATGCTACTAGTGGTAATGGTAGTAGAGGTATTAGAGGTAGAAATGCTACTAGTGGTAATGGTAGTAGAGATATTAGAGGTAGAAATGCTACTAGTGGTAATGGTAGTAGAGATATTAGAGGTGGAAATGATACTAGTGGTAATGGTAGTAGAGATATTAGAGGTAGAAATGCTACTAGTGGTAATGGTAGTAGTAGAGATATTAGAGGTAGAAATGATACTACTGTTAATGGTGATAGTAGAGATATTAGAGGTAGAAATGCTACTAGTGGTAATGGTAGTAGAGATATTAGAGGTAGAAATGCTACTAGTGGTAATGGTAGTAGAGATATTAGAGGTGGAAATGATACTAGTGGTAATGGTAGTAGAGCTATTAGAGGTAGAAATGCTACTAGTGGTAATGGTAGTAGCAGAGATATTAGAGGTAGAAATGATACTACTGTTAATGGTGATAGTAGAGATATTAGAGGTAGAAATGCTACTAGTAGTAATGGTAGTAGAGATATTAGGGGTAGAAATGATACTACTGTTAATGGTGGTAGTAGAGATATTAGGGGTAGAAATGATACTACTGTTAATGGTGGTAGTAGAGATATTAGAGGTGGAAATGATACTACTGTTAATGGTGGTAGTAGAGATATTAGAGGTGGAAATGATACTACTGTTAATGGTGGTAGTGGGGATAGTTGTAGTATTCATGTTAATTATAGTGGTGGTCCTATTATGTATTCTAGTCTTCTATTTCTACAATTGACTGTTACCATTTTATTGTTGTTATTTCTATTATAATGAACAAAAATAAAATAAAACATGTAAAGTGTTGGTCCCATGTTTCATGAACTGAAATAAAAGCAATGTTTTTCATGCCAATAAAGCAGCTTGAATTTGAGAGAGAGGGAGAGAGAGATGGGACAGGTGAAAAGAGAGAGAGAGAGAGAGAGAGAGGCGGGGGGACAGATGAGAGAGAGAGAGAGAGAGAGAGAGAGAGAGAGAGAGAGAGAGAGAGAGAAGGGACAGGTGAGGAGAGAGAGAGAGAGTGAGAGAGAGGGGGTGTTAGTGTGTGTGGGGTGGGTGTGTGAGGAGGGAGTTCCGCCTGTATTTGTGTGTATGTGTGTGTGTACCTCTATGTCCAGGTAAGATAGAGAGCGTAGGATAGGTGTCCCTCTGTCCTCGGCCACTACAGTCAGGTTATAGATCTGCTGTCTCTCATAGTCCAGCTGCTTCCCCAGCCTCACTGCGCCGCTCACTGCATCCACCTAGATATACAATAACATAGAACACAGTACTAGATTAGACACACAATTTCTGTGCCGTTCACTGCATCCACCTAGATATACAATAACATAGAATAGATTAGACCCACCATATCTGCGACGCCCACTGCATCCACCTAGATATACAATAACATAGAATTCAATATTAGATTAGACCCACCATCTCTGCACTACTCACTGCATCCACCTAGATATAGAATAACATAGAGATGTAATCACACACATGTTGTTGTATTTCCCTAGCTACAAGCCGCAGGGCTGCAGCATAAACAAGTCAACAACACACAGCTATGTAAACAAGTCAACAAGACACAGCTATGTACAGACACAGATAAGTCTCCCACCTCGAAGACGCCGTTTCCGTCATCGGCCAGAGCGTAGGAGACCTGTCCCCCAAGTCCGAGGTCTGAATCCTGGGTCTGCAGCCAGGCGATGACTGCCCCTAGTGGCAGGTCCTCCAGGACGCGGGCGCTGTAGCTCCCAGGGACGAACAGCGGGGGGCAATCATTAACGTCCTCTAGTGTTATACTCAGAGTAGTCACCTTGAACCGCTGGGTCCCTCTCTCCGCCTTATCCCTGGCCTCCACCTTAAATCACATCAATCAACCAAAGCAGTCAGTCAGTCAGTCAATGAATGAATGAATGAATGAATCATATCTATTTCAATGAAACCATTTTTATATCAGCAGTTGCATGTATTTGTTGTGCTCAGATGGAAAAAGGCAACTCTATATGTATTTTAAGTATGTTCGATAAAATTCATTATTTAATTCACTCATACATTCATTCATGCATTCATTCAATTATCCATGCATCCATTTATCCATCCATTCATTCATGCATGCATGCATTTATTAATTCATTCATTCATTCAATTATCCATCCATCCATTAATCCATCCATCCATGCATGCATTAATTAATTCATTCATTCATTCAATTATCCATCCATCCATTTATCCATCCATTCATTCATTCATTCAGCAGCTGTTGTCACAGTGTGTTAAGGTGTTCACCTTCAGGCTAAACGCTGGGATGGTTTCGCGGTCGAGCTGCCCCGCCACGACCACTGCCCCGGTGTTGCTGTCGATGCTGAACTGCGGCACGGCGGGGAGCAGCGAGTAGGAGACCTGTCCGTTGGAGCCGAGGTCTCTGTCTACAGCAACTACCTGCGCCACCTCCGTACCCAACGCCGCGTTCTCAGGGATCACCACGCTGTAGCTAACAACAGTAACGATCATGAAAATACATCCATCATGATAAACAACAACAACAACAACAACAAGACATTACGTTTGTAAAGTGCTTTTCATCACATCCCGAAATCACAAAGCAAAAGAACGTCAAAAACAAGCTTACTTTTTTATTTTTTTCTACATCTGGCTATTTTCTGTACAAGATCCACCAAAAACTAAAGGAGACAACAAAGACCGTGGGTATTAGGGGGCTCTGGTCTAAACTAGTTACTATGGAAATGGGCCCATAGTGATCTGGTCTAAACTAGTGACTATGGAAATGGGCCCATAGTGATCTGGTCTAAACTAGTTACTATGGAAATGGGCCCATAGTGATCTGGTCTAAACTAGTGACTATGGAAATGGGCCCATAGTGATCTGGTCTAAACTAGTGACTATGGAAATGGGCCCATAGTGATCTGGTCTAAACTAGTTACTATGGAAATGGGTCCAGAGTGATCTGGTCTAAACTAGTTACTATGGAAATGGGCCCATAGTGATCTGGTCTAAACTAGTTACTATGGAAATGGGCCCATAGTGATCTGGTCTAAACTAGTTACTATGGAAATGGGTCCATAGTGATCTGGTCTAAACTAGTGACTATGGAAATGGGTCCATAGTGATCTGGTCTAAACTAGTGACTATGGAAATGGGCCCATAGTGATCTGGTCTAAACTAGTGACTATGGAAATGGGCCCATAGTGATCTGGTCTAAACTAGTTACTATGGAAATGGGTCCAGAGTGATCTGGTCTAAACTAGTTACTATGGAAATGGGCCCATAGTGATCTGGTCTAAACTAGTTACTATGGAAATGGGTCCAGAGTGATCTGGTCTAAACTAGTTACTATGGAAATGGGCCCATAGTGATCTGGTCTAAACTAGTTACTATGGAAATGGGCCCATAGTGATCTGGTCTAAACTAGTTACTATGGAAATGGGCCCATAGTGATCTGGTCTAAACTAGTTACTATGGAAATGGGTCCAGAGTGATCTGGTCTAAACTAGTTACTATGGAAATGGGTCCAGAGTGATCTGGTCTAAACTAGTTACTATGGAAATGGGTCCATAGTGATCTGGTCAAAACTAGTTACTATGGAAATGGGCCCATAGTGATCTGGTCTAAACTAGTTACTATGGAAATGGGCCCATAGTGATCTGGTCTAAACTAGTTACTATGGAAATGGGCCCATAGTGATCTGGTCTAAACTAGTTACTATGGAAATGGGTCCAGAGTGATCTGGTCTAAACTAGTTACTATGGAAATGGGTCCAGAGTGATCTGGTCTAAACTAGTTACTATGGAAATGGGTCCATAGTGATCTGGTCTAAACTAGTTACTATGGAAATGGGCCCATAGTGATCTGGTCTAAACTAGTTACTATGGAAATGGGCCCATAGTGATCTGGTCTAAACTAGTGACTATGGAAATGGGCCCATAGTGATCTGGTCTAAACTAGTTACTATGGAAATGGGTCCAGAGTGATCTGGTCTAAACTAGTTACTATGGAAATGGGCCCATAGTGATCTGGTCTAAACTAGTTACTATGGAAATGGGTCCAGAGTGATCTGGTCTAAACTAGTTACTATGGAAATGGGCCCATAGGGATCTGGTCTAAACTAGTTACTATGGAAATGGGTCCAGAGTGATCTGGTCTAAACTAGTTACACTATGGAAATGGGCCCATAGTGATCTGGTCTAAACTAGTTACTATGGAAATGGGCCCATAGTGATCTGGTCTAAACTAGTTACTATGGAAATGGGCCCATAGTGATCTGGTCTAAACTAGTTACTATGGAAATGGGCCCATAGTGATCTGGTCTAAACTAGTTACTATGGAAATGGGCCCATAGTGATCTGGTCTAAACTAGTTACTATGGAAATGGGTCCAGAGTGATCTGGTCTAAACTAGTTACTATGGAAATGGGCCCATAGGGATCTGGTCTAAACTAGTTACTATGGAAATGGGTCCAGAGTGATCTGGTCTAAACTAGTTACTATGGAAATGGGCCCATAGTGATCTGGTCTAAACTAGTTACTATGGAAATGGGTCCAGAGTGATCTGGTCTAAACTAGTTACTATGGAAATGGGCCCATAGGGATCTGGTCTAAACTAGTTACTATGGAAATGGGTCCAGAGTGATCTGGTCTAAACTAGTTACTATGGAAATGAGCCCATAGTGATCTGGTCTAAACTAGTTACTATGGAAATGGGTCCAGAGTGATCTGGTCTAAACTAGTTACTATGGAAATGGGCCCATAGTGATCTGGTCTAAACTAGTGACTATGGAAATGGGTCCAGAGTGATCTGGTCTAAACTAGTTACTATGGAAATGGGCCCATAGTGATCTGGTCTAAACTAGTGACTATGGAAATGGGTCCAGAGTGATCTGGTCTAAACTAGTGACTATGGAAATGGGCCCATAGTGATCTGGTCTAAACTAGTGACTATGGAAATGGGCCCATAGTGACCTGGTCTAAACTAGTTACTATGGAAATGGGTCCATAGTGATCTGGTCTAAACTAGTGACTATGGAAATGGGCCCATAGCTGATCTGGTCTAAACTAGTGACTATGGAAATGGGTCCATAGTGATCTGGTCTAAACTAGTGACTATAGAGGAAATAGACCCATGGGGATCTGGTCTAATGTAAGGAATGGAGTGCCATTTTGGACACGAAGGCTGTTTACACAGGCAACCTTATTTTGCCAATAATTGGTTATTTGTATAATGATGGTGTCAGACCTCTCCTGGGCGAACAGAGGGCTGTTATCATTAGCATCCTCTACGTTGACGGTCAGCAGCCTCCAGTCGGACCGCGGAGGCAGACCCTGGTCGTAGATGGTCACATTCAGGACGTAACGGTCAGACCGCTCGCGGTCCAGCGGCCGGAACACTGTCATCAGGCCCGTCTCCATGGCAATGTCGAAGCAGCTGTCTCTGTTGCCGTTGGAGATGGCGTACAGGATGTGACCGTTGAAGGCCGTGTCGTCGTCTGACGCCCTCACCTGGAATAACAACATGAACAACATTGAAATGAAACAACATGAACAACATTAACAATATCAACAATATCAACAATATAAACAACATTAACAATATCACAACATAAACAATATAAACAACATGAACAATATCACAATATAAACAACATTAACAATATCAACAATATAAACAATATAAACAACATGAACAACATTAACAATATCACAATATAAACAACATAAACAACATTAACAATATCACAACATAAACAATATAAAAAACATTAACAATATCACAATATAAACAACATTAACAATATCAACAATATAAACAATATAAACAACATGAACAATATCACAATATAAACAACATAAACAACATTAACAATATCACAACATAAACAATATAAACAACATGAACAATATCACAATATAAACAACATTAACAATATCAACAATATAAACAATATAAACAACATCACAATATAAACAACATAAACAACATTAACAATATCAACAATATAAACAACATAAACAACATTAACAATATCAACAATATCAACAATATAAACAACATGAACAATATCACAATATAAACAACATAAACAACATTAACAATATCACAACATAAACAATATCAACAACATTAACAATATCACAACATAAACAATATCAACAACATTAACAATATCACAATATCACAATATAAACAACATTAACAATATA
The DNA here is from genome assembly GCA_030435695.1 of Brachymystax lenok tsinlingensis. NCBI lineage: Eukaryota > Metazoa > Chordata > Actinopteri > Salmoniformes > Salmonidae > Brachymystax > Brachymystax lenok. The sequence continues at coordinate 2,404,369 of CM059787.1, read as the reverse complement.
AACAACATAAACAACATTAACAATATCACAATATCAACAATATAAATAACATGAACAATATCACAACATAAACAATATAAACAACATTAACAATATCACAATATCAACAATATAAATAACATTAAGAATATCACAACATAAACAATATAAACAACATCAACAATATAAACAATATAAACAATATTATAAATATAAACAATATTTTAAATATAAACAATAAACAATATTATAAATATAAACAACATAAACAACATAAACAATATAAACAATATAATAAATATAAACAATATTTTAAATATTAACAATATAAACAATATTATAAATATAAACAATATTTTAAATATAAACAATATAAACAATTATAGAAATATGAACAATATAAACAACATAAACAATATAAACAACATTAGAAATATAAACAATATAAACAATATTATAAATATACACAACATAAACAATATAAACAACATAAACAATATACACAATATACACAATATACACAATATAAACAATATAAACAATATACACAATATTAGAAATATAAACAACATAAACAATATAAACAACATTAGAAATATAACCAATATAAACAATATAAACAACATTAACAACATTAATAATATCAACAATATAAACAACATTAATAATATCAACAATATCAACAATAGAAACAACATAAACAACATTAACAATATCACAATATCAACAATACAAACAATATAAACAACATTATCAATGTAAACGATAACAATATAAACAATATAAACAATATAAACAACATTAGAAATATAAACAATATAAACAACATTAACAATATCACAATATAAACAATATAAACAATATAAACAACATTAGAAATATAAACAATATAAACAACGTTAACAACATTAACAACATTAACAACATTAACAATATCAACAACATTAACAATATAAACAATATCAAAAATATCAACAATATAAACAACATTAACAATATCACAATATAAACAATATAAACAATATAAACAACATTAGAAATATAAACAATATAAACAACGTTAACAACATTAACAATATCAACAACATTAACAATATAAACAATATCAACAATATCAACAATATAAACAACATTAATAATATCAACAATATCAACAATACAAACAACATAAACAACATTAACAATATCACAATATCTCAATATCAACAATACAAATAATATAAACAACATTATCAATGTAAACGATATCAACGATATCAACAATATCAACAATATAAACAACATTAGAAATATAAACAATATAAACAACATTAACAATATCACAATATAAACAACATTAGAAATATAAACAATATAAACAACATTAACAATATCAACAATATAAACAATATAAACAATATAAACAATATCAACAATATAAACAACATTAATAATATCAACAATATCAACAATACAAACAACATAAACAACATTAACAATATCACAATATCTCAATATCAACAATACAAACAATATAAACAACATTATCAATGTAAACGATATCAACAATATCAACAATATAAACAACATTAGAAATATAAACAATATAAACAACATTAACAATATCACAATATAAACAATATAAACAATATAAACAACATTAATAATATCACAATACAAACAATATAAACAATATTAGAAATATAAACAATATTAGAAATATGAACAACATAAACAACATAAACAATATAAACAATATAATAAATATAAACAATATAAACAATAAACAATACTAGAAATATAAACAATATTATAAATATAAACAATATTATAAAAATATAAACAATTTTATAAATAATACAAACAATATCAACGATAAACAATAAACAATATCAACAACATCAACAATATTAACAATATAAACAATATTAGAAATATAAACAATATAAACAATTTTAACAATAATAACAATATCGTTGTTCATATAAACAATAACCATTATTATAAATATAAACAATATAAACAACATAAACAATATAAACAATATAAACAATACAAACAATATAAACAATATTATAAATATAAACAATATTTTAAATATTAACAATATAAACAATATTATAAATATAAACAATATTTTAAATATAAACAATATAAACAATATTAGAAATATGAACAATATAAACAACATAAACAATATAAACAACATTAGAAATATAAACAATATAAACAATATTATAAATATACACAACATAAACAATATAAACAACATAAACAATATACACAATATACACAATATACACAATATAAACAATATACACAATATAAACAATATACACAATATTAGAAATATAAACAACATAAACAATATAAACAACATTAGAAATATAACCAATATAAACAATATAAACAATATTATAAATATAAACAACATAAACAATATAAACAACATAAACAATATACACAATATACACAATATACACAATATAAACAACATAAACAACATACACAATATACACAATATAAACAATATACACAATATTAGAAATATAAACAACATAAACAATATACACAATATAAACAATATACACAATATAAACAATATACACAATATGAACAATATACACAATATACACAATATACACAATATAAACAATATACACAATATAAACAATATACACAATATTAGAAAAATAAACAACATAAACAATATACACAATATAAACAATATACACAATATAAACTTTTGCTATAAACTTTTGTCTTTTGCTATTTATTTACTTTCTAGTTTTAGATGCCCAATGGGCTTTTTTGCTTTTTTTGGCGCCCCCTTGTGTACTGAGCAAGGTAATACTGTAAATCCCCGGATGAGAGAAAGACGCTATGATAATCTGGATACTTCACCAATACTTATTTACCATGAATAGTACATCACAACATGGAATTCCACATCCCTTACCTGAAAGACACTCGCCCCCTCCGCCAGATCCTCCCTGACCACAATACTGGAGGGGAACGACTCAAACTGAGGCGTCAGTCTGTTGGCTGAGAACAGGTCTGTGTACCCCTCATCCACCCTGAGTCTCCGCAGTGCCGTAGCCTTCTGGAGGAAGAAGAAGAAGAAGACTTTACAGATCTGTTTTCTTTGTAGTCCGAAAAAAATGTGTAATCTGTAGGAACAGAGGGGCTGGAACAGAGGGGCTGGAACAGAGGGGGTGGAACAGAGGGGGTGGAACAGAGGGGGCGGAACAGAGGGGCTGGAACAGAGGGGCCGGAATAGAGGGGGCGGAACAGAGGGGGCGGAACAGAGGTGGTGGAACAGAGGTGGTGGAACAGAGGGGGTCTAACAGAGGTGGTGGAACAGAAGGGCCGGAACAGAGGGGCCGGAACAGAGGGGCCGGAACAGAGGGCAGCCACAGTGTGAGACTGACGTCGCTGTGTTGCTAACATTATAGCTTCCTCTACTGTCCCTGTCCGAACTAGGGATCCTCTGCTCGCAAACACACATGACCGCCCTACTTGACAATGTACCAACAACAGCTTGAGCTATACAAAATAATCAAATTGGATATCTCCATTGGCGACATTTCAAACTAGCTGTGGAGTAAGTTTACGGCATGCTCTTAACTCCATTACAAATGCTGCACCCAATGATCAGTTTAGGGGTTAAGTGCCTTGCTCAAGGGCACATCGGCAGTAAGTGTACCTGAGATACGGATATTGATAATGATATTGATAATGATATTGATGACACCTGTAGTACCAGCTCTGCCAGGCTCTGGGCCACTCCTGTCTCTCTGCAGGTGACACTACGAGACGGCATCCTTCCCCGGACCACCGACACGTTGACAAATGTCGGCTCCGAGAACAGCTCTCCGTCCGTCGCCTCCACCTTCAGAGAAATAATAATTGTAATAATAGTAAGAAGAAGAAGAAGAATTATAATGATAATAATAATATTAATAATAAATTAATAATAATAATATGAATATTAACAATAATATGAATATTAATATGAATAATACAATGTATAACAATATGAACAATAATAATAATAATATTAACAATAATAATAATAATATTCATATTAACAATAATAATAATATGAATAATATGAATAATAATCATATTAAAAATAATAATATTAATAATAATTAATAATAAAACTGTGTACCAAATGGAACGCTGTTATGTATAGTGCACTGCTATAAGGAGAGACATAGGAATACATAGGGAGACATAGGGAGACATAGGGAGACATAGGAATACTTAGGGAGACATAGGAAGACATAGGGAGACATAGGAATACTTAGGGAGACATAGGAAGACATAGGGAGACATAGGAAGACATAGGGAGACATAGGGAGACATAGGAATACTTAGGGAGACATAGGAATACATAGGGAGACATAGGAATACATAGGGCGACAAAGGGAGACATAGGGAGACACAGGGAGCCATAGGGAGACATATAGATACATAGGGAGACATAGGGATACTAGGATCCATCAATACTCTATGTGAAGAAAAGAGAAGACACACACTTTCTACACACACTATACACACACACACACACACAACACACACACACTCTACACATCCCAAACATTGTTCTTAGTAATGTAATACTGGAGTGTAATGTAATGTACGTTTGTAAATATGTAATATGATCTTTTTTTTTATCTTTCCTCGGCAGCCACAGCATGATGAAAATGTTTTATCTTATTTTCATGTGTAATTGTACTGTATGTGCAGTGGTGTATGTGTAGTGGTGTATGTGCAGTGGTGTATGTGTAGTACTATATGTGTAGTGGTGTATGTGTAGTGGTGTATGTGTTGTACTGTATGTGTAGTGGTGGTGGTAGTGGTGTATGTGTAGTGGTGTATGTGTTGTATGTGTTGTGGTGTATGTGTTGTATGTGTTGTATGTGTTGTGGTGTATGTATAGTGGTGTATGTGTAGTGGTGTATGTGTTGTACTGTATGTGTAGTGGTGTATGTGTAGTGGTGTATGTGTTGTATGTGTTGTGGTGTATTTGTTGTGGTGTATGTGTTGTGGTGTATGTGTTGTGGTGTATGTGTTGTATGTGTTGTGGTGTATGTGTAGTGGTGTATGTGTAGTGGTGTATGTGTAGTGGTGTATGTGTTGTATGTGTTGTGGTGTATGTGTTGTACTGTATTTGTTGTTGTGTATGTGTTGTGGTGTATGTATAGTGGTGTATTTGTTGTGGTGTACGTGTTGTGGTGTATGTGTTGTGGTGTATGTGTTGTACTGTATGTGTAGTGGTGTATGTGTAGTGGTGTATGTGTAGTATGGGTAGTGGTCTATGTGTTGTGGTGTATGTGTTGTACTGTATGTGTAGTGGTGTATGTGTAGCGGTGTATGTGTAGTATGGGTAGTGGTCTATGTGTTGTGGTGTATGTGTTGTACTGTATGTGTTGTGGTGTATGTGTTGTACTGTATCCGTAGTGGTGTATGTGTAGTATGGGTAGTGGTCTATGTGGTGTATGTGTTATGGTGTATATGTTGTACTGTACGTGTAGTGGTGTATGTGTTGTGGTGTATTTATTGTTCTGTATGTGTTGTGGTGTATGTGTTGTGGTGTATGTATTGTTCTGTATGTGTTGTGGTGTATGTGTGTTGTCCTTGTGGCATTAATAGTTTGTTAATTTCAATACCTTGAGGTTGAAGACTGCAGTACACAGGGGAAATATTAGGGGGTACATAGGGACAACATAAGGGATTCATAGGGCTGCATAGGGAATGCATATGGATACATAGGGACAACATAAGGGATTCATAGGGCTGCATAGGGAATGCATATGGATACATAGGGACAAAATAAGGGATTCATAGGGTTGCATAGGGAATGCATATGGATACATAGGGACAACATAAGGGATACATAGGGCTGCACAGGGAAAGCATATGGATACATAGGGACAACATAAGGGATACATAGGGCTGCATAGGGAATGCATATGGATACATAGGGACAACATAAGGGATACATAGGGCTGCATAGGGAATGCATATGGATACATAGGGACAACATAAGGGATACATAGGGCTGCATAGGGAATGCATATGGATACATAGGGACAACATAAGGGATACATAGTTATTTTTTTATGTTTTTATTGAACTAGGCAAGCATAGGATATACATAGGGATACATAGGGGTGTATAGGGGTGCATAGGATATACATAGGGATACAGAGGGCTACATAGGGGTGTATAGGGGTGCATAGGATATACATAGGGATACATAGGGCTACATAGGGGTGTATAGGGGTGCATATTATATACATAGGGATACATAGGGCTACATAGGGGTGTATAGGGGATACATAGGGATACATAGGGCTACATAGGGGTGTATAGGGGTGCATAGGGGATACATAGAGCTGCATAGGGAATGAATAGGGATACATAGAGGGTACATAGGGAAAACATGGGGATACCTTGAGGTTGAAGACAACCGTCTTGAGGTTAGCGGAGGCCAGGGACCTCCTCAAGGCCAGGGCACCAGAATCTGGGTTCAGGTTGAAGTAGTCCAGCTCATTACCTGACAGGATCCTATACTTAACCAGCCCCAGGTCGTCTATGTCTGCAATACAAAACAATACACAATGAAACAATACAAACAAACTTTCCATATGTCAATCAAATGTATTTTTATACTGACTTTTTTTGTTGTTTTTTACATAATTCGTTGACAAAGTGCTTTCCAGATACCCAGCCTAGAGAGAAACCAGGCTCAGACGGCTGTCCTCTTCTGACCAGACCAGCACCCTGTTCCCTGGATGTGATGTCTTCTGCTCCAGTCTCAACCCCCAGACTGCACACATCACATAGTTGAGAGGAGCATAGGGTCAAGCAGGCAGGTAGCCTAGTGGTTAGAGTGTTGGGCCAGTAACCGAAAGGTTGCTGGATCGAATCCCCCGAGCTTACAAGGTAAAAATCTGTCGTTCAAACCCTCCTGAACAAGGCAGTTAACCCACTGTTCCCCGGTAGGCCGTCATTGTAAATAAGAATTTAACTGACTTGTCTAGTTCAATAAAGGCTCAATAAAAGCAGCAATGCCCCTGGATGGCGAGCATGTTGTGTGATTAAGGGCCTTGCTCAAGGGCACAATGGTAGGGGGTTATTGTTAGGATGTGAACCCAGAAGCAGCAGCAATACCATACCTACGGTGAAGCACGGTGGTGGCAGCATCATGTTGTGGGGATTTTTTTCAGCGGCAGGGACTGGGAGACTAGTCAGGATCGAGGCAAAGATGAACAGAGCAAAGTACAGAGAGATCCTTGATGCCTTTCGACTAGGGCAAAGGTTCACCTTCCAGGACAACAGGACAATGACCCTAAGCACAAAGCCAATACAATGCAGGAGTGGCTTCGGGACAAGTCTCTGAATGTCCTTGAGTGGCCCAGACAGAGCCCAGACTTGAACCCGATCGAACATCTCTGGGGAGACCTGAAAACAGCTGTGCAACGACGCTCCCCATCCAACCTGACAGAGCTTGAGAGGATCTGCAGAGAAGAATGGGAGAAACTCCCCAAATACAGGTGTGCCAAGCTTGTAGCGTCATAACCAAGAAGACTGAGGCTGTAATCGCTGCCAAAGGTGCTTCAACAAAGTTCTGAGTAAAGGGTCTGAATACTTATGTAAATGTAATATTTCAGTTGTATTTTCTTAATAAATTGGCAACAATTTCTAAAAACCTGTTTTTGCTTTGTCATTACGGGGTATTGTGATGTCATTACAGGTATTGTGTTGTCATTACGGGGTATTGTGAAATCATTACGGGGTATTGTGATGTCATTACAGGTATTGTGATGTCATTACGGGGTATTGTGTTGTCATTACGGGGTATTGTGTTGTCATTACGGGGTATTGTGATGTCATTACAGGTATTGTGATGTTATTACGGGGTATTGTGATGTCATTACAGGGTATTGTCATGTCATTACGGGGTATTGTGATGTCATTACAGGGTATTGTGATGTCATTACGGGGTATTATGATGTCATTACGGGATATTATGATGTCATTACAGGGTATTGTGTGTATATTGATGAAGACAAAATCTATTAAAGCTGTAACAAAAGTTTTTGGGGAGAAAGTCAAGAGGTCTGAATACTTTCCGAATGCACTGTTTATACAAATTATCCAATGGATTATGATCAAGTGCTGGTAAAAACCTGTTTCGCACCCCCTATTGAAATTTGCTCCATAGGTTGGTTGTGCTGCGATCCTTACCAAGTGGGAGGTGGGAAATTACGGACTAGCGAAGAGGAATAACTTTGCTGGTGTTTCTGATTAATAAACAATGCTGGTGGGTGGTAACATTCAAATAAAACCCAGCCCTGAAACAAAACGCAGACCGAAAAGAATTTTGCACGTCATCTCATAGGAAAATACAAAATAAATAAAAATCTTTTACACAGACTTGCACGAAGCTGGACAATCGGATTTGCTAGTTCAAGGCAAAATATATCATACTAAAATTACAGATTTTCATGCGAACATTCAAAAAATATGCGCATTTTCCCACCAGTGGTGTGTTTCCACCAAACTGACTTGTTTCCCACTAGTGTTTCCACCAAACTGACTTGTTTCCCACCAGTGGTGTGTTTCCACCAAACTGACTTGTTTCCCACTAGTGTTTCCACCAAACTGACTTGTTTCCCACCAGTGGTGTGTTTCCACCAAACTGACTTGTTTCCCACCAGTGTTTCCACCAAACTGACTTGTTTCCCACCAGTGGTGTGTTTCCACCAAACGGACTTGTTTCCCACTAGTGTTTCCACCAAACTGACTTGTTTCCCACCAGTGGTGTGTTTCCACCAAACTGACTTGTTTCCCACCAGTGTTTCCACCAAACTGACTTGTTTCCCACCAGTGGTGTGTTTACACCAAAATGACTTGTTTCCCACTAGTGTTTCCACCAAACTGACTTGTTTCCCACCAGTGGTGTGTTTCCACCAACCTGACTTGTTTCCCACCAGTGGTGTGTTTCCACCAAACTGACTTGTTTCCCACTAGTGTTTCCACCAAACTGACTTGTTTCCCAACAGTGGTGTGTTTCCACCAAACTGACTTGTTTCCCACTAGTGTTTCCACCAAACTGACTTGTTTCCCACCAGTGGTGTGTTTCCACCAAACTGACTTGTTTCCCACCAGTGTTTCCACCAAACTGACTTGTTTCCCACCAGTGGTGTGTTTCCACCAAACTGACTTGTTTCCCACTAGTGTTTCCACCAAACTGACTTGTTTCCCACCAGTGGTGTGTTTCCACCAACCTGACTTGTTTCCCACCAGTGGTGTGTTTCCACCAAACTGACTTGTTTCCCACTAGTGTTTCCACCAAACTGACTTGTTTCCCACCAGTGGTGTGTTTCCACCAAACTGACTTGTTTCCCACTAGTGTTTCCACCAAACTGACTTGTTTCCCACCAGTGTTTCCACCAAACTGACTTGTTGGCTAAAATGATATAGTGCACATAAAAGGTACTTTTTTGTTTCAGTTTTCATGCACCAAATAAAAATCTAAAGGTCAATGTTTTTCCATCGCATTTTCTACTGATGGTTTTGCTACAAAAAAAACTGTTACGTTATAATATACCGACTCTGATCTTGGCAGGCGCTCTCTAGCCAACAGTTCACAGATACAGTGGGGCTAGTCTACAGGATGAGATTATTATGGATAAGAGTCAGATTATTTTTTATTCGTCAAATGACAGTCGAAGCATCGATCATCATGTCATCAGAATAAGACCTTTGATATTTAATGGAAAGCAGCACCAAGCTCATCACCGTGCACTTTCACCCCCCCTGTGAAGTTCATCATAATTCATTTAATCTGTAGCCTAATAGACTGCATGTTTTCCTGAGTTGTAGTGGAAGGACCACACACCATATCATCGTGTGACTCCAAGTTTAGTTCGATATGATGGTTATTATATCAATATTTGCGCATAAAGGCATTTCCTCCGCCATTTCTCGCATAATTTATTTTACTGATACAGAAAGATCGCACCATGTCGAACGTGATTATTGACAATGATCAATCAAGTACAAGGGGGGGAGTGAAAACCCACAGAAACTCATTCATCGAGGATTGGACTTTAACACATGATTTAGCCTCTGGGTTACCTACCCACAGCTGACATGGTGACGATGTTCTGGCCCACAGGGAAGTCCCGTCCGATGATCCCTCGGCAGCCAACCCTCTCAAACAAAGGTCTGTTGTCATTTACGTTGATGAGGCGCACTGTCACGTTGACCTCGTTCTCCCGCCGGTACGGAGAACCCCAGTCTGAGGCACGGACAGAGAACATGTAGAGATCAGATGACGTCTCGTAGTCCAGCTCTCTAGTTGTCCTCAGCTGAGAGAAGATGAGAGGAGAGGAAAGGAGGGGAGATGAGGAGAGGAGAGGAGAGAAGGGGAGCGGAGAAGATGACAGGAGAGGAGAGAAGATGACAGGAGAGGAGAGGAGGGGAGAATAGAAGATGACAGGACAGGAGAGGAGAGGAGAAGATGACAGGAGAGGAGGGGAGAAGAGAAGATGACAGGAGAGGAGGGGAGAAGAGAAGATGACAGGAGAGGAGAGGAGGGGAGAAGATGACAGGAGAGGAGAGGAGAATAGAAGATGACAGGAGAGGAGAGGAGAGGAGAAGAGAAGATGACAGGAGAGGAGGGGAGAAGAGAAGATGACAGGAGAGGAGAGGAGGGGAGAAGATGACAGGAGAGGAGAGGAGAAGATGACAGGAGAGGAGAGGAGAGGAGGGGAGAAGATGACAGGAGAGGAGGAAAAGTGATCAAATACAATAGAATAATTGGTTTGTCGATCATTGCAGCATGTACTGTATACACACACACAGTGAGGAACAACAATCCCCAACAGTCAACACTAAAAGAAGCAAGTACCTCTCCTGAGGCCTGATCTATGGTGAAGGGTAGCGCCTGAAGTCCAGCGATGCTGTGGGTGATACACCCGTTCTCCCCTTTGTCATCGTCCACCGCCGACACCACCAATATCACCGTGCCGACCGGCATGGTCTCTTCGATTGACACGTCGTACGCCGGCCTGGTGAACGTGGGCGTGTTGTCGTTAGCGTCCTCTATGGTGACCTGAGTTAAAGATGAGATGAGAAAATGAACAGAACAGAAGATCAGATTTGTTTGTCAACACAGACACAATCAACAAAGACGACAACAACAACGTATTACAAATCAGATCAAACACATTAAAATCACCTGGACCCTGGTTCTGAGTTTACTGCCCTCCTCCACCACCTCCAGCTCTACGGCGTCCTGCGATAGGCTGGTCAGAGGGGTTGTCGTAGTGATGACCCCGGTCAGAGGGTTGATGAGGAAGTATGGTGAGGCAGAGAAGGGGCTGAAGCTGTAGTTGACGTTGGGAGGGTCTGGGGTGATCCGCACTTCCACTATGATGGTGCCAGGCGGCGCTATCTCACTCAGTCTCACCTGGTAGAGCTGTTTATCAAACCTCACCTGGAAAATCAAGTTAAAACGTGTGTCAATTTTCTTGCTCTTGTACCAAAGTGAAACATTTTCGAGCTTATCTACTGGCATAAAATAGGAGCATCGTGTAATTAAAATGGCTTTGTTGTTAAGATATTGTTATGGTGTTGTGACGGTGTTGTGATGGTGTTGTTATAGTGTTGTGACAGTGTTGTGACACGGTATTGTTACGGTGTTGTGACGGTGTTGTTACGGTGTTGTGACGGTGTTGTTATGGTGTTGTGACAGTGTTGTTACGGTGTTGCTACGGTGTTGTGACGGTATTGCTACGGTGTTGTGACGGTATTGTGACGTTATTGTGACGGTGTTGTTACGGTATTGTTTACGGTATTGTTATGGTGTTGTGACGGTATTGCTACGGTGTTGTTACGGTATTGTGACGGTATTGTTACGGTGTTGTGACAGTGTTGTGACGGTGTTGTTATGGTGTTGTGACGGTATTGTGAAGGTATTGTTACGGTATTGTGATAGTGTTGTTACGGTGTTGTGACGGTGTTGTGACGGTGTTGTTATGGTGTTGTGACGGTGTTGCTACGCTATTGTTACGGTGTTGTTGCGGTGTTGAGACGGTGTTGTGATGGTAATGTTACGGTGTTGTTATGGTATTGTTACGGTGTTGTGACGGTATTGGTACGGTGTTGTTACGGTGTTGTTACGGTGTTGTTACGGTGTTGTGGCGGTGTTGTGACGGTGTTGCTACGGTATTGTTACGGTGTTGAGACGGTGTTGTGATGGTATTGTTACGGTGTTGTTATGGTGTTGTGACGGTGTTGTTATGGTGTTGTTATGGTGTTGTTATGGTGTTGTGACGGTGTTGTGACGGTATTGGTACGGTGTTGTGACGGTGTTGTGACGGTGTTGTGACGGTGTTATGGTATTTTTACGGTATTGTTACGGTGTTGTGATGGTGTTGTGACGGTGTTGTTATGGTGTTGTGACGGTGTGGTGAGCGGTGTTGTTATGGTGTTGTGACGGTGTTGCTACAGTGTTGTTATGGTGTTGTTATGGTGTTGTTATGGTGTTGTTACGGCGTTGTTACGGCATTGTTACGGTATTGTTACGGTATTGTGACGGTATTGTTACGGTGTTGTTACGGTGTTGTTACGGTGTTGTAACAGTGTTTTTACGGTATTGTTACGGTATTGTTACGGTGTTGTTACGGTGTTGTTACGGTGATGTTACGGTGTTGTTACGGTGTTGTTTTGGTGTTGTTACGGTGTTGTTATGGTATTGTTATGGTGTTGTTCACTAGAACAAAAACTTCAAAAACTCAGACACAATTTTCTTTTGATAAACAAAAAAACAAAGACACTGAACAGCAGAGAGAGGGAAAAAGCTAAAACAATGAAAATGAAACTGAATGAAGACACGACCTGCAAATGACTCACCTGGAGAGCCTGAGGTTTTCTAACTAACACCTGGACCACCTGAGTATTGGAGAACAGAGGAGGGGTTCCTCTGTCTTTAGCCTGGAGGGTCAGGTTACAACCGTATGGAAACTTCTTCCAGTCCACGGGCTCTGACGTCTTCACCTAGAGGTGGGAGGAGAAGAGGAGATTAGAAGAGATAAAAGAAGGGGAGGAGAGGAGAGGAGAGGAGGAGAGGACTACCTTGTACTCGTTCCCGACCGGCGAACGGTCCACCTTAAACTGTTCCAGTGGGTCCCCATCGACGATGGAGACCCACTCGATGTCCCCGCACACCCCCTCATCCTGGTCCTCCACCGTGACCACAGCGAACACCGGATCTTGGTCCAACCACGATGGCACCAGGGCCACCATAGACAGCACCGGAGAAAAGTAATTCACCCGTTCAACAGTCAGGACCACCTGGATTGATTGATTGATTGATTGATTGATTTTGGGGTAAAACGATCAAACAGTTAAAGACAATTTCAAAGTACAAAGCAATCTGAGAGGATGAAACATTAAGGAAAATAGAATATAACTTTATTGTCCATTGAGTAGAATGGAAATGAGTCTTATGTCTTTCCTAACACCTCCAGATACACACACATACACACGCACACATATACACATACACACATACACAAGGTCAGCAGCAGTGCCACTGGGTGGAGAGCAATTTTTGTGTTTGCCCGACCCGGGGTTTGAACTAGCAACCTTCTGGCTGCTGGCCCCGCTTCTCTAACCTTCTAGGCCCTTGGACGGACCAAACAGGAAATAGAGAATACCTTAGCGGTGCTGCTGATCCCGTTGGTCCCGTAGAGCTTTATCCCTCGGTCCACCGCCCGTACCTCCAGCTCCACCCGCTGCCCCGTTACTGGCTGGCCCGTCAGGGTCACGACCCCGCTGGTGGGGTGCACCGAGAACAGCTCCACGCGCTCCCTGAGGGGATCAAGTCAAATCAAACTTTATTCCATAAAGAGAATTTCTTACAACGGGTGGTTCTGACTTACTTACTGACTTACTTACTTGACTTACATTTGGTACAGTGCCTATGCAGTGCAAACCGCTTCCCACACATACAGAGCCTTCACAAAGTATTCACACCCCTGGACTTTTCCCACATGTTGTTGTGTTACAGCCTAAATTTAAAAATGGATTACATTTAGATTTTGTGTCACTGGTCTACACACAATAACCCATAATGTCAAAGTGGAATTATGTTTTTATTAAATGTTTACAAATTAATACAAAAAATTAAAAGCTGAAATGTCTTGAGTCAATGAGTATTCAACCCACTGTGTTGTGGCAAGCCTAAATAAGATCAGGAGTAATAATGTGTTTAACAAGTCATATAATAAGTTACATAGACTCCCTCTCTGTGAGAATTAATAGCTGTTAACGTGAATTTTAAATGAACCACATTTAGAAATAAATAATAAAATGTGAGAAATAATAAAAACATCATACATTTCCAGGTCAAAGGTCATGTGGGTTTGATACCCATACGTAAAATGTAAGAACGCTTTGGATAAAAGCGTCTGACAAATGGCGCGTATTATGATATTATTAAAATATATAAACTACGCTAGTAAAACAACAGTGGATCTAAATGAGTAGTAAAATTACCCTTTGGATCCTACACAAAGGTCACAGAATAATTTACATGATTACAGAGGAACAACACCAACGTAGAGAGAGAAGGAGAAGGACAGAGGAACAACACCAACGTAGAGAGAGAAGGAGAACGACAGAGGAACAACACCAACGTAGAGAGAAAAGGAGAAGGACAGAGGAACAACACCAACGTAGAGAGAAAAGGAGAAGGACAGAGGAACAACACCAACGTAGAGAGAAAAGGAGAAGGACAGAGGAACAACACCAACGTAGAGAGAAAAGGAGAAGGACCGAGGAACAACACCAACGTAGAGAGAGAAGGAGAAGGACCGAGGAACAACACCAACGTAGAGAGAGAAGGAGAAGGACAGAGGAACAACACCAATGTAGAGAGAGAAGGAGAACGACCGAGGAACAACACCAATGTAGAGAGAGAAGAAGAAGGACCGAGGAACAACACCAAAGTAGAGAGAGAAAAGGAGAAGGACCGAGGAACAACACCAAAGTAGAGAGAGAAAAGGAGAAGGACAGAGGAACAACACCAACGAAGAGAGAAAAGGAGAAGGACAGAGGAACAACACCAACGTAGAGAGAAAAGGAGAAGGACAGAGGAACAACACCAACGTAGAGAGAAAAGGAGAAGGACAGAGGAACAACACCAACGTAGAGAGAAAAGGAGAAGGACAGAGGAACAACACCAACACAGAGAGAAAAGGAGAAGGACAGAGGAACAACACCAACGTAGAGAGAAAAGGAGAAGGACAGAAGAACAACACCAACGTAGAGAGAAATGGAGAAGAACAGAGGAACAACACCAATGTAATACCTGAAGAAGTAGTAAAATTGCCCGTTGGATCCTACGTCTGCGTCCGTGGCCGTTACTCTGCCGACGCTGGCGCCCAGCGGAGAGCCCTCGGGGACCACGAAGGAGTAGGAGGTCGGGGCAAACAGAGGTCGAAGGTCATTCATGTCTAGGATGTTGACAAAGACGGTGGTGAAGGCCTCCAGCCCACCTTGTGCTGTGGCCCGCACCTACACACCACACACACAAACAAACACATGCACACACACACACACACACACGCATGATTGATTGATCTTTGGGAAAAGATGCACTGATAACACGTCATTCACTAAGGTGTTGAATTATTTATGAGAGGTATTGACATGTTGAATGCACCTGTCTGTCTAAACTACTGGCACACAGCTCAGACACAAATGCATACCCCACAAGACATGCCACCAGGGGTCTCTTCACAGTCCCCAAGCCCAGACCAGACTATGGGAGGCACACAGTACTACATAGAGCCATGACTACATGGAACTCTATTCCACATCAGGTAACTGATGCAGCAGTAAAATTAGATACAGAAAAATCAGATAAAAATAAACCTTATGGAACAGCGGGGACTGTGAAGCAACATCAACATAGGCACAGACACATGCATAAATACACACACAATAACATACTCACCATACACAAGTACACATGGATTTTGCGTTGTAGATATGTGGTAGTAGAGTAGGGGACTGAGGGCACACACTTAATATGTTGACAAATCTGTTGTGAATGTATTGTAATGTAGCTGCTGCCTTGGCAGGAACTAATGGGGATCCATAATAAACCCCAGGAAGAGTAGCTGCTGCTTTGGCAGGAACTAATGGGGATCCATAATAAACCCCAGGAAGAGTAGCTGCTGCCTTGGCAGGAACTAATGGGGATCCATAATAAACCCCAGGAAGAGTAGCTGCTGCCTTGACAGGAACTAATGGGGATCCATAATAACCCCAGGAAGAGTAGCTGCTGCCTTGGCAGGAACTAATGGGGATCCATAATAAACCCCAAGAAGAGTAGCTGCTGCCTTGGCTGGAACTAATGGGGATCCATAATAAACCCCAGGAAGAGTAGCTGCTGCTTTGGCAGGAACTACTGGGGATCCATAATAAACCCCAGGAAGAGTAGCTGCTGCCTTGGCAGGAACTAATGGGGATCCATAATAAACCCCAGGAAGAGTAGCTGCTGCTTTGGCAGGAACTAATGGGGATCCATAATAAACCCCAGGAAGAGTAGCTGCTGCCTTGGCAGGAACTAATGGGGATCCATAATAAACCCCAGGAAGAGTAGCTGCTGCTTTGGCAGGAACTAATGGGGATCCATAATAAACCCCAGGAAGAGTAGCTGCTGCCTTGGCAGGAACTAATGGGGATCCATAATAAACCCCAAAAAGAGTAGCTGTTGCATTGGCAGGAACTAATGGGGATCCATAATAAACCCCAGGAAGAGTAGCTGCTGCCATGGTAGGAACTAATAGGGATCCATAATAAACCCCAGAAAGAGTAGCTGTTGCCTTGGCAGGAACTAATGGGGATCCATAATAAACCCCAGGAAGAGTAGCTGCTGCCTTGGCAGGAACTAATGGGAATCCATAATAAACCCCAGGAAGAGTAGCTGCTGCCTTGGCAGGAACTAATGGGAATCCATAATAAACCCCAGGAAGAGTAGCTGCTGCCTTGGCAGGAACTAATGGGGATCCATAATAAACCCCAGGAAGAGTAGCTGCTGCCTTGGCAGGAACTAATGGAGATCCATAATAAACCCCAGGAAGAGTAGCTGCTGCCTTGGCAGGAACTAATGGGGATCCATAATAAATAAAAATACACATACTAAGGTCAGGGTACCTCCCGGTTCATCATGTGGTCTGTGTGTGTGTGTGTGTGTGTGTATATCCGCACCGTCAGCGTATAATTGTCCTGCACCTCCCGATTCAAGGTTCCTCCACTGCCTCCGTTGGTCTGCACTCTCAGGAAGCTGAAGTCCCCCAGCACCAAGTCCTCAGCCTGGGACGACAGATACATTAGACTGGTAGATTACCCAAATTGGTCTACATGGACAAGTTCTGGCCTGGTTTAGATCTTATCTGTCGGAAAGATATCAGTTTGTCTCTGTGGATGGTTTGTTCTCTGACAAATCAAATGTAAATTTTGGTGTTCCTCAAGGCTCTGTTTTGGGACCACTATTGTTTTCACTATATATTTTACCACTTGGGGATGTCATTCGGAAACATAATGTTAACTTTCACTGCTATGTGGATGACACACAGCTGTACATTTCGATGAAACATGGTGAAGCCCCAAAATTGCCCTCCCTGGAAGCCTGTGTTTCAGACATAAGGAAGTGGATGGCGGAAAATGTTCTACTTTTAAACTCTGACAAAACAGAGATGCTAGTTCTAGGTCCCAAGAAACAAAGAGATCTTCTGTTGAATCTGACAATTAATCTTGATGGTTGTACAGTCGTCTCAAATAAAACTGTGAAGGACCTCGGCCTTACTCTGGACCCTGATCTCTCTTTTGACGAACATATCAAGACTGTTTCAAGGACAGCTTTTTTCCATCTACGTAACATTGTAAAAATCTGAAACTTTCTGTCCCAAAATTATGCATAAAAGTTCATCCATGCGTTTGTAACTTCTAAGTTAGACTACTGCAATGCTTTACTTTCCGGCTACCCGGATAAAGCACTAAATAAACTTCAGTTAGTGCTAAACACGACTGCTAGAATCTTGACTAGAACCCCAAAATTGTATCATATTACTCCAGTACTAGCCTCTCTACACTGGCTTCCTGTTAAGGCAAGGGCTGATTTCAAGGTTTTACTGCTAACCTACAAAGCATTACATGGGCTTGCTCCTACCTATCTTTCCGATTTGGTCCTGCCGTACATACCTACACATACGCTACGGTCACAAGATGCAGGCCTCCTTACTGTCCCTAGAATTTCTAAGCAAACAGCTGGAGGCAGGGCTTTTTCCTATAGAGCTCCATTTTTATGGAATAGTCTGCCTATCCATGTGAGAGACGCAGACTCGGTCTCAACCTTTAAGTCTTTATTGAAGACTCATCTCTTCAGTAGGTCCTTTGATTGAGTGTAGTCTGGCCCAGGAGTGTGAAGGTGAACGGAAAGGCACTGGAGCAACGAACCACCCTTGCTGTCTTTGCCTGGCCGGTTCCCCTCCACTGGGATTCTCTGCCTCTAACCCTATTACAGGGGCTGAGTCTCTGGCTTACTGGTGCCGTGGCGGAGATCTTGTGGGCTATACTCGGCCTTGTCTCAGGATGGTAAGTTGGTGGTTGAAGATATCCCTCTAGTGGTGTGGGGGCTGTGCTTCAGCAGAGTGGGTGGGGTTATATCCTGCCTGTTTGGCCCTGTCCGGGGGTATCGTCGGACGGGGCCACAGTGTCTCCCGACCCCTCCTGTCTCAGCCCCCAGTATTTACACTATAGTAGTTTATGTGTCAGGGGGCTAGGGTCCGTCTGTTACATCTGGAGTATTTCTCCTCTCTTATCTGGTGTCCTGTGTGAATTTAAGTATGCTCTCTCTAATTATCTCTCTCTCTCTTTTTTTCTTCTCTCTCTCTCGGAGGACCTGAGCATTAGGACCATTCCTCAAGGCCTACCTGGCCTGATGACTCTTTGATGTCCCGAGTCCACCTGGCCGTGCTGCTTCTCCAGTTTCAACTGTTCTGCCTGTTTTATGAACATTTTAAAATCTTGTCCATGTTCTGTTATAATCTGCACCCGGCACAGCCAGAAGAGGACTGGCCACCCCTCACTGCCTGGTTCCTCTCTAGGTTTCTTCCTAGGTTTTGGCCATTCTAGGGAGTTTTTCCTAGCCACCGTGCTTCTACACCTGCATTGCTTGCTGTTTGGGGTTTTAGGCTGGGTTTCTGTACAGCACTCTGTGACATCAGCTGATGTAAGAAGGGCTTTATAAATACATTTGATTTGATTTGATGACTGGTAGATTAGTCCATTAATAGATCCGTCCAAAATTAGGGGAATCGGGGAATTAGGGGAATATGGGGGGATATTAGGGGAATATGACAGATTTAAATATGCGTCCAATATGGCACCATATTACATATATGGGGACGGGAAGGACATAGGAAGGACAGGAAAGGGCACTACACAACCAATCTACAAGTCGAACCGACTCATTGGCCTTGTAGTTAGAGTGTCCTCCCTGAGACTGTAAGGTTTGACTGCTGAGTGACATGGGACCCGATGTCACTCAGCATTGAGGAGATTGGGGGTAAGGCATCCTGTCCAGGGAGTGTACTTGTACATCAAGCTGCCTCACGTTACAGAAACAGGAGATAGACTCCTGCTCCTATGAGACTGCTGGATCAGACTAGCCAAGGCTACTTACTTTACACAGTTGATCTAGGGCGGCCCGTATTTATTCCAAAACAACAGATTTAAGTGATATTTTGTATTACTGGACAGAGAATGGCACCCAAATGGCACCCAGTTTCCTAAATAGTGTACTACTTTTGACCAGACCCCTATGAGCAGAGCCCTAATGGATTGTGAATTGACCTCCTTCCTACCTGGAAGATGCCCTCGCTGTTCCCAGCCTCGATGGAGTACCTGACCTCCCTGGTAAGAGCCGGGTCCAGGACCACACCCATCCTCACAGCACTCTGGGTGTAGGTCCTGGCTGCAGAGTTCTGCATTAGAATAGAACAGGTGAATCAGACTAGAACAGGTGAATCAGAACAGAACAGGTGAATCAGAACAGAACAGGTGAATCAGAACAGAACAGGTGAATCAGAACAGAACAGGGGCGCTAGTGAGCAACCCATGGAGTAGGTCTTGTTTTTCAGAGCTCTTGCTGAAATTGTATTTATTTAATAGTTTCTTCGCGCTTTGACCCAAAAAGAAATAGCAAACACAGCCTTTGAATGACGTGATTTACTTTGTTCAACTTTTATTCCAGTTTTAATGTGTAAATGGCGCATAACCTGCAAAAGTTTAAGATCAGCGGAGTTACTGACAAAAGAGACAACACTTAGGCCCAAGACGAGGAGCTGGAGTTCTTCAACAAGTGGGCGCAGTGGCTCCTCCCCCTTTTCGTCTCGGCGGAAAAATGGACACAGAGGATTTGAAGGCCGAGATTCTTGCTGCTCTCGGAGCGGACATTTAATCTATACTCAAGTCGGAGCTCAAGGAGGCACTGCTGTCACACGGTGGGTGTAGCTGGTGTAGGTAAGTCAGGCGCAGGAGATCAGAGATGAGTGGACTAAGTACTTTACTCAGGCAATGTTTTAAATTACAGAATGCAACCACGTCATAAAACAAATGCCCAAAACCAAGTAAGGCAGCACAAAGTACAAAATACACGTAACAGTACCGGCTGCCAACCTGGTGTCAACCGGCATGTCAACAAACAATTCCCCACACAGACATGGGGGAAACTAAGGGTTAAATAGACAACAGTAATGAGGGGAAAATGAAAACCAGGTGTGTGTGAAAACAAGACAAAACAAATGGAAAATGAAAAGTGGATCGGCGATGGTTAGAAGACCGGTGAAGTCGACTGCCGAACGCCGCCCGAACAAGGAGAGGAGCCGACTTCGGCGAAACACGTGACAAAAGAGGCGCTCAGTGAAGCCAATTTTATTAAGTCGGAGTTACCAGCAGTCAAGTATGAACTCGCGAAGCATACGGAAACGGTTCACACTGAACTGGATACAGTGAAGCAAACTGTCTCTGACACTGAACAAGGCTTGTCAACATGTTTGGACATGACTACACTACAATCCACCATTAAGAAGCTTGAAACGGATGTGGCTAGCCTTAAGGAACAATGGATACATTTACAAAGTCATACGCGAAGATCCAATATCAGGATTATATAGCTGACGACCCAAGTTCTAATTCGTCGGTCTCATACCAGATGTCACGCCCTGACCTGTAGGAGCCTGTTTATGTCTCTTTTTGGTTTGGTCAGGGTGTAATTTGGGGTGGGCATTCTATGTTCTAGTTTTTGTATTTCTTTGTTGTTGGCCGGGTAGGGCTCTCAATCAGGGACAGCTGTCCATCGTTGTCTCTGATTGGGAGCCATACTTTAGTAGCCCTTTTTTTCTTCCTTTCCTGGTGGGAAGTTGACTCTGTTATTGTGTATGTGCCGTTGGTGCTACACCACTTGATCTTCGTTTGTTGTTTTTGTTTTGAGTGAGTTGACAAATAAATCATGTTTAACTCAACCCGGCACGCTGCGCCTTGGTCCGTCACTGAAGATCGTTACACCAGACTTTAGAGTTTGTTTATTTATGTTTTTTTTATTCAAACTTTTGAGTCTTTAATTTGTACTTCTTGGAGAAAAACATATATGGGTCAGTTCTTATTGTCATCTGGCATCTATCCTTTTTCCCACCTGACTTTACATGGCTAATATCATGAGAGGGACAGCTGGTTGCTTTACATGGATAATATCATGAGAGGGACAGCTGGTTGCTTTCCATGGATAATATCATGAGAGGGACAGCTGGTTGCTTTCCATGGATAATATCATGAGAGGGACAGCTGGTTGCTTTCCATGGATAATATCATGAGAGGGACAGCTGGTTGCTTTACATGGATAATATCATGAGAGGGACAGCTGGTTGCTTTACGTGGATAATATCATGAGAGGGACAGCTGGTTGCTTTACATGGATAATATCATGAGAGGGACAGCTGGTTGCTTTACGTGGCTAATATCATGAGAGGGACAGCTGGTTGCTTTACATGGCTAATATCATGAGAGGGACAGCTGGTTGCTTTACATGGCTAATATCATGAGAGGGACAGCTGGTTGCTTTACATGGCTAATATCATGAGAGGGACAGCTGGTTGCTTTACATGGCTAATATCATGAGAGGGACAGCTGGTTGCTTTACATGGCTAATATCATGAGAGGGACAGCTGGTTGCTTTACATGGCTAATATCATGAGAGGGATAGCTGGTTGCTTTACATGGCTAATATTATGAGAGGGACAGCTGGTTGCTTTACATGCCTAGGCATAATATTATGAGAGAGACAGCTATTTTCTCGGTCACTTTTGCTAGCTGGAATGTTAAATCTTTAAAATCACCCAGTGAAACGTAAAATAGTTCTTTATGCTTTAAATCAACTTAAAGTGCACTACCAGTCAAAAGTTTTTTGGGTTTTTCTTTATTTTTACTATTTTATACATTGTAGAATAATAGTGACGACATCATTATGAAATAACACATATGGAATCATGTAGTAACCAAAAAAGTGTTCAACAAATCAAAATATATTTTATATTTGAGATTCTTCTTGCACACTCTTGGCATTCTCTCAACCATCTTCATGAGATAGTGACCTGGAAGGCATTTCAATTAACAGGTGTGCCTTGTTAAAAGTTAATTTGTGGAATTTCTTTCCTTCTTAATGCGTTTGAGCCAATCAGTTGTGTTGTGACAAGGTAGGGGGGTATACAGAAGATTTCATGCTATATTATACTCTCAAACTATTTGGATCTGGTCCCAATTTTATATCTTAGACCAAAGTGCTTCACTCCTCCTCTACGGCTGCAATACACACAAATAATAACCTTTCATCCTTTGATCCAACTTCAACGTGGGACAAGACAGGGTTGTCCTCTGTCCCCTAAGCTGTTTGCCATTGCAATCAAGCCTTTTGTAATAACACCACTATCAAAGGTTTTCGAAGATGGGGCTTAGAGCATAAAGTCTCACTCTATGCGGATGACATCAGCGTAGTGTTCGAGACCCCTTAAAGCGAGACCGATTCAAGATCAAGACCGGAGCAAAATCGAGTCCAAGTCGAGACCAAGACCGGAGGGGTTAGACAGAGTCAAGACCGTGACCGGGAGGGGGACAAGCCCGAGATCAGATAAATGTGAGTCCATTTCAAGACGATGATTGTAATTTTCTCAAATATGCATCATAATAACAGTTCAAAATGTCCAGTATTTCTGTGTTCATATTTCAGAACAACATATGGCTTCTTTAGACATTCAGAACAGTGAAAATATCAATTTTCTTTACTGGTCTCTGGGGAGATACATCTAGCTAGCTAAGTCATCTGCCATTCAACTTTATTAGGGCAACATTTTGGAGTGACAATGGAATCAGCCAATCACATTTTGACTTAATGTGTGTGATCGTTTTTACAAAAACGTATGGGAACTTCTACCTTTTTGAAGGCCAACAGGTCACTGTGCAATAGCGAGCAGTAGTTTTCCCACGGTCTAGCTAGCTAGCTTTTGTTGTCAGCTAGTTTGCAGCGGCTGCAGCAGATGTTATCAAAGAGGATGTTGTTGCTAATTTGTTAGCTTCTCCCTTTTTCAAGAATAACTTTCAACAAGAAGTTAAGTTTCAAATGATTATCATCTGGTGAGTGGAACTAAGTTTTTTTTTATTGCAGCGTCACTTCCTGTTGTTAGCCGTCTCTTTGAAAATAACTTCTGTGTGAAACATTGTTGCATTTAAAGTGGAACTGACAGCACTTTAGCAATGTGAAATCTTATTCAAATCTGTTCATTTACACCCCCAGGAAGTATATGACACTTTTTAAAACATTTTCTGACAAACAACCATTTAGATATGGTCATTCTCACATTCTCATAAATTCTTAGAATTTTAGGGAATTACAACACTAAGGAATGTGAAAAATCTATAGCAATATAGAGTGGGAAATCGGCCGTGCGTTTGGATAATTAATAGACACTGCAGTAAATAAAACCAAATAAAACCATCTGTCTTGTCCAGGACCGGAGTCTACACAGACCGGTGTGCTATAGCCAAATCGGAGCTACAGTAGGCCTTTCATACAAACAAGCCATTTGCCACACGGGCCTGCCATCATTCACTTTGAACTGGACTGTGTGTTTACAGGCAGTAGGGCCTGCCATCATTCACTTTGAACTGGACTGTGTGTTTACAGGCAGTAGGGCCTGCCATCATTCACTTTGAACTGGACTGTGTGTTTACACGCAGTAGGGCCTGCCATCATTCACTTTGAACTGGACTGTGTGTTTACAGGCAGTAGGGCCTGCCATCATTCACTATGAACTGGACTGTGTGTTTGCACGCAGTAGGGCCTGCCATCATTCACTTTGAACTGGTCTGTGTGTTTACAGGCAGTAGGGCCTGCCATCATTCACTTTGAACTGGACTGTGTGTTTACAGGCAGTAGGGCCTGCCATCATTCACTTTGAACTAGACTGTGTGTTTACACGCAGTTGCAACAGCGCGTCTTTAGATCATTGGAACTAATTCGACAAAAGCCACAAAATAAACCTTAATGGATTTCTGTAAATATGTCAACACCACGGGAGTCCTCTTACATTTGGGAACTTTACAGTCTTATTGATCAGACAACCATGTAAAAGGTAGGCTCTCTCTCCCTCAGTTATGCACATCAACAACAAGATCAACAACTAATGCTAGCCAGAGCGAGATGAGCTAAAATCTGTGTATATACTGTACTCCATACCATCTACTGCATCTTGCCTATGCCGGTCAGCCATCGCTCATCCATATATTTATATGTACATACTCGTATTCATTCCTTTACTCTTGTGTGTATAAGGTAGTTGTTGTGAATTTGTTAGATTACTTGTTAGATACTACTGCATGGTCGGAACTAGAAGCACAAGCATTTCGCTACACTCGCATTAACATCTGCTAACCATGTGTATGTGACAAATAAAATTTGATTTGATTTGATTTTTAAAATCTAACGAAGGAACATTAGATGAAACCTCTCAAACTTTTCAGGTAGTTGGCCGTCAAAATTGCACTGATAAACAATGGGGAATTGTAGTCTCCTGCAGCTTGCCTGCCAATGCATGCTTGTCCCAACCAAGCACCCGAGCTAACTGGCTAAAGATGGCTAGCTTGCTAGCTAGCTACTTCCAGATACAAATGAGAGAACACCATTTTACTTGCCGTAGCAGAGCTGGTTAGGCTGTTTAAATCTTATCTAGAGCGTTCTTGACTAACTATAACTTTTTTGTGCCTACGTTTACTGACACCAGGTCATATTCAGCCGGTGTTGTGCATTTGTAAATTCATCAACTGTTCTGCGCTCTGGCACACTCAGACGAGAGTGCTCTGAAATCAGAGTAGATAGCCAGAGTGAAATTGGATAACATTCATTTAAGTTCCTGCTAGCTAACCAAATGATATCTGCGTCTAGCTGCGTCTCTAGCTGTGTATAGCCACCGAAAAATGATATGAGGGGGACAAGTTAATCACTCCTACACTCCTCCAATGGCAGGACATCATCCTAGCAGCTAGCTAGATAACGTTAGGGTCCCCCTCCAATGGCATGACATCCTCCTAGCAGCTAGCTAGATAACGTTAGGGTCCTCCTCCAATGGCAGGACATCCTCCTAGCAGCTAGCTAGCTAACGTTAGGGTCCTCCTCCAATGGCAAGACATCCTCCTAGCAGCTAGCTAGATAACGTTAGGGTCCTCCTCCAATGGCGTGACATGATATCCTCCTAGCAGCTAGCTAGATAACGTTAGGGTCCTCCTCCAATGGCGTGACATCATCCTAGCAGCTAGCTAGCTAACGTTAGGGTCCTCCTTCAATGGCAGGACATCATCCTAGCAGCTAGCTAGATAACGTTAGGGTATTTATCATGCTACATAAATAGATACGCTAGCCTATTAGCCACATTATGACTGACTTGTGATCGATACCCTTGCTAGTTTGATTGCATTGACATTCCCATCCTTAGTTACATTTGTGTGTTTTTGTACAGAATATTGAGTCATTGAAACTGAAACAGTGCATCCCGAACGGAGGCAGCAAACAATGTACCTCGTCAGCTGTGATTTACAACCCGATAGCAATATTTGTTTATATTAATCATGCATTGAACTGCATCCATCTATTCTGCCAACAATCCCTTAGTGTACATGATGGAACGTTGAGTCAAATATAAACACATTTTTAAAAACCTCTTATAAAGTTGGTTTTGTAGCATAAACTGGGAATATGATATTTTGGACTGATATTATATCATTGTCTGTTTGTTTCATATCTGCAAAGTAGTTACAACGCTGTCAGCTCCACTTTAAACTTTAGGTCACATGCTAAAACAGGGAGAAAAAAAAATTACAATGGGAAGTAATAGTTGTACATTTCAATTGGTAAATTCCTAATGGTTGTGTTTTTGGATTCTTATGATTGGGACCTACTGGCTTATTATATCCGAGTGAATGGACTGCTTATCCTTTAACATCATGCTGTGTGTGTAGGCCTTTCCCTAACTAAAAACAATGTTAGTCAACCGAAAGTAATCTGTTCTTTCAACCAATCGATTGGTCAAAAATGTTAACTGTGTATTTTTCCATATATAGACACACCCTATGTATGTGAGCTTGTTTGATGCTTTATGCTTATGGTTTGATGAAATAAGACAAATGCCTCAAGAGGGCATCAGATATCTAGATAACCAGAAGAAAAAAACAATTTCATTACATTTCTAATAGCGTCTTCATATCTCAAAATCATTAGCATGTGGCTAATCTACATTCCATCCAAATGAAAATGATACAAACTTAAAAAGAATGTTCTATTGCCAACTATGTAAAAATAACATAAAGAAAACAAATAAAAACATTGCAGCCTGCAGGTAGAAAATATCCTGATAAAAATAAATATCCTATAAATCACATTGGCTATACATAGCCTGTCTACAACCAACTTGAAACATTGTATGAACTTTTAACTTGGGTCTGGCCAGAAGCTTGCTCTAGCGAACTTGCAAAATTATATGAAATTTTCCGGGCCCTTCAAGTTTTTTTCAAATGTAATTTTACCTTAATTTAACTAGGCAAATCAGTTAAGAACAAATTCTTATTTACAATGACGGCCTACAGGGGAACAGTGGGTTAACTGCCTTGTTCAGGGGCAGAACGTGAGCTCGGAACAGACACAGCTGTAGGCTATTTGCTCATGGGATTAGAAGCAGTGCTTGACTTGAGTGGCACCTCAAATGTTCTACTGTTTGAGCTCCTGTTCCTCTTACAGAATATTAGCTCAAAAGTATTGTGGAGCTCCTGTACCTAAATATAAACAGTAGCAGCACCCAAAATGAGTACCGGGACCTATTTCAGTCCAAGTCAAGCATTGATAAGAACTAAACTAGCCTATTTTATGACATTCCCACTAGATCAGAGCATGACATTTTGTGGGAGAGAGCTGGAAAGACTTTTCATATACAATTAGTAACTATTGTAATTCTCAATGAATGTAAAAAACAGACTTTGTTTGCTTGCTGTTTTAAGGTGAAGAAAACAGTACCTTGAGAAGCTCCACAGGTCATTAGTGGTGGTGCTTTAAGCCAATCAGAAATACTATCAGATATCCCCAGATGGGAACATTAATATGCATACATTTATGCGCAGGCCAGGTAGCCTATGGGACTACTTCTATGCGTAATCAGGTGTGTGTCCTTACTCAAACACTGGCAGCAGCGGTCAAAATAAAAGACAACGAATAAATGGAATGAAATAAACCAAAACGTATTTCTTACATGTGTAGCCTAAGTTGTGCGCTCTGCAAACAATGTGTCCACTCCGACAATGAGAACGGGAAGACTGGAATAATAATATTGAATGATTTCACAGAAATTACCGTAACCAAAGTAATAAACATAGTAGATTAGAAATTATATGAATTAAATGATAAATGTACTACTGGTGATACATGTAATGGGGAATTGATATACACTAACAATCAAACACAAACAATTTACACAATGAAGTTATGAAACAATGACTGTGCAGAAATTGTCGCGAGAGAGCACATTCTGGGGAGAGACGTGCGCTGTGCATCTGGGAGCAAGATTCATCTGATGTCTGTATTGGCCGTGCAGCATGTACAGCGATACGGCCTCAGCAGAAGTCAGGGTGATCACACTTCTTGCGCTTCACCGAGCAGTGCAGAGTTGTTGTCAAGGATGTGAGCCTGTGTTTTCTACAGGATGTACCGCCCCCCACCTACCGTCAACCAATCATATCAATACGGAGCTAAACAGAGCCCTCCGCATTGTGACAACATTTGGGAGGCGCATGGCTATAGAGTGCGGAGCTCGATTTTGTGAGCTTTCAGTCATGTGAGCTTCATAGTGAGTACACAGAAATTGAAATTGAATCGATTTCAAAGATCTCTATAAAGCCAATGTCCCTCCTCTGACACTCTGCCAGAAACAGGATCTTGAACGCTGTGATTTACTTTCTCTTTCTTTTGGTGGAAGAAATAACACTGTTAAAATGCTTTCGGAAAGTATTCAGACCCATTGACTTTTTCCACATTTTGTTACGTTACAGACTTATTCTAAAATTTATTAAATAAAAACGAATCCTCAGCAATCTACACACAATACCCCATAATGACATAATGTCACAATACCATGTAATGACATCACAATACCCCATAATGACATCACAATACCCCATAATGACAAAGCAAAAACAGGTTTTTAGACAGTTTTGATCACAAACAAAAACTGAAATTCACAGGGAGCTGATGGTCAATCTGACAGAGCTCATGACTTCCACTATGGAGATGGGAGAAACTTCCAGAAGGACAACAATCTCTGCAGGACGCCACCAATCAGGCCATTATGGTAGAGTGGCCAGACGGAAGTCCCTCCTCAGTAAAAGGAACATGACAGCCAGCTTGGAGTTCGCCAAAAGGCACCTAAAGACTCTCAGACCCTGAATAACAAGATTCTCTGGTCTGATGAAACCAAGACTGAACTCTTTGGCCTGAATGTCAATCGTTACGTCTGAAGGAAACCTGGCATCATCCCTACGATGATGCATGGTGGTGGCAGCATCATTCTGTGGGGATACTTTTCAGCGGCAGGGACTGGGAGACTAGTTGAGAGCATCTGCAGAGAAGAATGGGAGAAACTCCCCAAATGAACAAGATTTTAAAATGTTCATAAAACAATCGCTGCCAAAGGTGCTTCAACAAAGTACTGAGTAAAGGGCCTGAATACTTATGTAAATGTGATATTTACATAAGAATATTTTCAAGAAAAAAAATGTGCTTTGTCATTATGAGGTATTGTGATGTCATTATGGGGTATTGTGATGTCATTATGGGGTGTTGTGTGTAGATTGATGTGGGATTATTTTTTTTAAATACATTCTAGAATAAGGCTGTAACCTAACAAAATGTGGAAAAAGTCACGGGGTCTGAACACTTTCCCGGGGGAACTGTATTACCTAAACGTTTATACTTATTTAAATGTATTCCTATTTTTTTTTTTTTTTTTTTTTATCTCCATAGATAAATTGTTTTTATCTGGAACAAGAAAAACCCTTGGCTACGTCAGAGCGAATTGCAGAGATCTCGTTCCCCAGCTGGGAAGAGGAATAAACTACTGGTCTAGCAATTCCGAACTTTCAATACCGTTACTGGGGCAGCTAATATAAGAATCATTCCATATTGAATGACAGAAATTCCCAGATTGTTACAGTGGTTGATCTCATCCTGTGGACCCACCTCCTCAGCTGCCTCACTCTGCGCTAAACTAGCCGAGCCGGTTTCCAAATACATTAAAAACCCTGTTGTGAAACATTCTCTCAACATCTGGAAACAGTCCAGGTCGTTGTTTGATCTCAGTGAAAATGTTCAACTCCCTGCCCCATTATTAAAGAACGATACATTCTCTCCATTATCAGACCGGGCGTTTCATATCTGCTCTGGGAAAAGGCATCTTGTTCATTGTTATGGATTTAGCATCTTTGCAACAGTTTGGTAAAAAAAAAAGTTTAATATTTCGTTTTTAAAACATAGTTTTGTATCTTCATACTCTAGTTTAATATTCCTAAGATCCCGTTTCTTTAGGTACCTACAACTGCCTAGTTTTGTATCTTCACACTCTAGTCACTTTCCCGTCATGCCCAACTACCTCATTTCTAGACTGCTTTTAAAGTGAATCCTTACATCCAAAGGGGGCATACGCTTGGTCTATATGTTACTAAACTCACACAATCTGGAATCTTTGAACTCTCTTAAGAACCAAATGGGAAGATGACTTAGGTGAACAACTTTCAAATTACATTGGCAGAGCATACACTCTTCATCCATATGTCTAAGACGTGTTGTAATTCCATTTAAAATAGTTCATCGGCTACCATCGGTAAAAGCCAAAATGATCCAAGCCCAGAACAGAAATAGAGATCCCACTTGTGACCGGGGTAAGCAGGCTCCTGAGGATTTATTACACATCTTTTGGTCACGTAACGAACTTGACTTCAGGCGTTTTTTTCTAAGATATTGGAGAGACCTATAGAACCTTCTGCCTTCATTGCATCATTCAGCCTGGCACCGCAGGAGGCCCCTCTAAACAGTTCTATGGAGTGGCACCGCAGGAGGCCCCTCTAAACAGTTCTATGGAGTGGCACCGCAGGAGGCCCCTCTAAACAGTTCTATGGAGTGGCACCCCAGGAGACCCCTATAAACAGTTCTATGGAGTGGCACTGCAGGAGACCCCTCTAAACAGTTCTATGGAGTGGCACCACAGGAGGCCCCTCTAAACAGTTATATGGACTGGCACCACAGGAGGCCCATCTAAACAGTTCTATGGAGTGGCACCGCAGGAGGCCCCTATAAACAGTTCTATGGAGTGGCACCACAGGAGGCCCCTCTAAACAGTTATATGGAGTGGAACCGCAGGAGGCCCCTCTAAACAGTTCTATGGAGTGGTACCACAGGAGGCCCCTCTAAGCAGTTCTATGGAGTGGCACTGCAGGAAGCCCCTCTAAACAGTTATATGGACTGGCACCACAGGAGGCCCCTCTAAGCAGTTCTATGGAGTGGCACTGCAGGAGGCCCCTCTAAACAGTTCTATGGAGTGGCACCACAGGAGGCCCCTCTAAACAGTTCTATGGAGTGGCACTGCAGGAGGCCCCTCTAAACAGTTCTATGGAGTGGTACCACAGGAGGCCCCTCTAAACAGTTATATGGACTGGCACCACAGGAGGCCCATCTAAACAGTTCTATGGAGTGGCACCAAGAGAGGCCCCTATAAACAGTTCTATGGAGTGGCACCACAGGAGGCCCCTCTAAACAGTTATATGGAGTGGAACACTTGGGAGGCCCCTCTAAACAGTTCTATGGAGTGGTACCACAGGAGGCCCCTCTAAGCAGTTCTATGGAGTGGCACTGCAGGAGGCCCCTATAAACAGTTATATGGAGTGGCACTGCAGGAGGCCCCTCTAAACAGTTCTATGGAGTGGCACCACAGGAGGCCCCTCTAAACAGTTCTATGGAGTGGTACCATGAGGAAGCCCCTCTAAACAGTTCTATGGAGTGGTACCACAGGAGGCCCCTCTAAGCAGTTCTATGGAGTGGCACTGCAGGAGGCCCCTATAAACAGTTATATGGAGTGGCACCGCAGGAGGCCCCTCTAAACAGTTATATGGAGTGACACCGCAGGAGGCCCCTCTAAACAGTTCTATGGAGTGGCACCACAGGAGGCCCCTCTAAACAGTTCTATGGGCAACAGGCTGGTATGTACTACTCTTCTAGCTAGACGTCTTCTCTACTATTTAAGTGGAAGGGTGGGTTTCCTCCTTCTCTAACCATTGAATAAACAAAGTTCTGCCACGTCT
This sequence comes from Brachymystax lenok tsinlingensis, assembly GCA_030435695.1. Taxonomy (NCBI): domain Eukaryota; kingdom Metazoa; phylum Chordata; class Actinopteri; order Salmoniformes; family Salmonidae; genus Brachymystax; species Brachymystax lenok. The sequence goes on along the minus strand of CM059787.1, from coordinate 2,372,374 downwards.
CAAGCTAGAGAAAATACTCTGTTAGGGGATCTGCAATTACATTTTATAATATCTGGCAACCTTTCTTATTCTTTGTAGAACACATGGACACCGCTCATTCCACTACTCCATAAACCAACCCAAATTAGAATCTATCATTATTTCTACTCTTCTTTTACTTTTTGTTTGAATATATCTTTGTTTTTTTTTGTTATTTGATTATATTACTCAAATTTTTTATCACGCCTGCTTTAAGTCTGGTTTGGCGTGGGGCTCTGTTAGAGCACGGGGGGTTGGGGTGGGGCTCTGTTAGAGCACGGGGTTGGCGTGGGGCTCTGTTAGAGCACAGAGCACGTAGAGCACGGGGTTGGGGTGGGGCTCTGTTAGAGCACGGGGTTGGGGTGGGGCTCTGTTAGAGCACGGGGGGTTGGGGTGGGGCTCTGTTAGAGCACGCCAGAGAGGGGGTTGGGGGTGGGGCTCTGTTAGAGCACGGGGGTTGGCGTGGGGCTCTGTTAGAGCACGGGGGTGGCGTGGGGCTCTGTTAGAGCACGGGGGGTTCGGGTGGGGCTCTGTTAGAGCACGGGGGGTTGGGGTGGGGCTCTGTTAGAGCACGGGGGGGTTGGCGTGGGGCTCTGTTAGAGCACGGGGAGTTGGGTTGGGTTTGGGTAATCAGTTCATCTCTCCCAGCTATTGCTCAGGCTTCAAACCAACAACCTTCTGACTACTGGTCCTATTCTGTAATCTTCGTCTACCTACCTCATAGACTGAAACGTTGTAGGAAGGTTGGGTGAACGACAATGCAGAGGAGCTGAGCTGGGCCTGGACCCCGCCGGAGAGGAGGTGCAAGAGCAGGAGGTGCAGGAGCAGGAGGAGGAGTTGGGCGGAGCGAGGAAGAGAAGGAGAAGCCTGCATGATGCCCCAAAGGTTCACTGTCATCGCCATCCCATCACTCAGTCGTCCTGGAAACAGAGAGGAGGAGGAGGAAGATAATTGTTTACATAGTGTTACGATCCTCTCTATTTGAGCCACGTTACAATTCCCACCAAGTGGGTTAATCCTACAGAATTGGTGCGATGCTTAGGGTGTTTGCCTATTATGGCAGTGCCCCGGGGTTTACTGCCTTGCTGTTCGCTAAAATATTCACCTGTTAAGAGACTTGGGTCACCTTCAAATACTGTTGTCGAATACGTGAGGTGCAATTTGATGTAGCTTGCCTGGAACAATGAAAAATAAATTGTATCAAAAGTGCAAACTCTTAAGGTCATTTCCCACATATAGATTACGCCTAGTCTTGGATTAAAAAGCTCAATGGAGATTGTGTGTATCTGAAAAGTAATAGATATTGACCCAGAACTGAATGTTGTTAACCTCCAACTGTCGTTAATCTCAAACACCCAGAACTAAAATGTTACATAATTGCGTAAAATTATGTTTTGTGCATCTGTCCACCAGATTGATGATGATAATGATAACAAATTATCTTTTATAATAGTGACCTGAATTAACGTTACCATAAATACTAAAATAATAATTACTGTTTAACACATGTGCACTCAAATCACTGGGGGACATCACCACTCACTGTTCAGTTCAGTGGAGCGCACATAAAGAGATCCTTCTATTCTTTGCTTTCAAACAATCAAATGGTTTCTTAATACATAGATAGATAGATAGATAGATAGATAGATAGATAGATAGATGTTCTAAAGTAGTGCACTGTTTAGGGAATAGGGTGCCATTAGGGACATAGCCCTGGATTGTTCAAAGATTTGGTTGTAATTTGAAGGAATCCCACTATGCTATGTTTTCAGATTCACTTTTTGTAGTGTGACATTGCTTCATGAATTTCTAATGTAGTGTTTTCTCTCTCTCGCTCTCTCTCTCTCTCTCTCTCTCAATTCAAATCAAGGGCTTTATTGGCATGGGAAACATATGTTAACATTGCCAAAGCAAATGTCTCTCTCTCTCTCTCTCTCTCATATTTCTAGTGGCATATGGAATAAAAAACGTGTCAAAACAAATAGATTCCTGTCACTAGAAAGTACATTCACAGTATAGCATTATTATAGATGTCCCTTCATAGGCTAATGCACTACACGGCACGACACACAATGCAGATGCAGATGCAGATTTTTTCTGCTCACAAGTCAATACAAGAGGCTGCTAAACAGATGCATTGGAACCAATGTCACATTATTGTCCAATGAACCAACAGTGTCGCAAATCTATTTGTGTAGAATCAATGATGGAATTCCGATAGATTATTTCATGCATCACCCGTCCCGGCCAGTCCCGTGCGCGACCTTATTTCCTTGATCAGTGGGGCTCGAGATGATCGGGACACATCCCCCCCACTGTTATTAGTTATTAGCGCGAGGCATTATCCAACTGTGTCAAAAGGCCTACAATGGATTTGTTTTCTGAAGTTAATGTGTAGGCTACTATGCTTCCCAATTCCACCACCTGTACAGATTCTAATTCCACCGATAGTTATAATTTAGCCTTTTCAGCTGAACTCAGTTGTATCGGACCTCCATCGGGACCACGAACGCACACACATTGAATAACTGAAATGCACAGCTATCACAACTTCACACAGAAACTAAACTTTAACCTATAGGATACATGGCAATAATGAAAAACAATTCAAACAGCGCAGAAACTGTGGCAGTCACGTTCAGACCCCTCTAGACAATTGCTGAGAAAAGAACCCAAAGGAAAAGAGAGAAAGAGAGAAAGGCTTACATTCGGATGAGGGGGGGAAATCCAAGCAAATTATCTTTAGAGTGCGCGCTTCAACATATCCTATAGGACTGGCGAGTGGCGAAACACACGACGGAGGCACACAGAGAGCTAAACAGACTCTCTCTTTCTGTCTCTCTCTCTCTGTCTCTCTCTCTCTCTCTCTCTCTCTCTCTCTCTCTCTCTTTCTCCAGTTGAGTCATGTTGTGTTGGTTGAGTAGGCATTGATGTTGACCACCCGAGGGGCACGCAGTGCGCGCACACAGATCCCCCTGACGCGGACTGAGGTTGCTCGCCACACAGGCACGTACACTACATGGTCAAAAGTATGTGGACACTTGCTTGTCGAACATCTCGTTCCAAAATCATGGGCATTAATATGGAGTTGGTCCTCCCCTTTGCTGCTATAACAGCCTCCACTCTTCTGGGAAGGCTTTCCACTAGATGTTGGAACATTGCTGCTATAAGAGCCTCCACTCTTCTGGGAAGGCTTTCCACTAGATGTTGGAACATTGCTGCTATAACAGCCTCCACTGTTCTGGGAAGGCTTTCCACTAGATGTTGGAACATTGCTGCTATAACAGCCTCCACTCTTCTGGGAAGGCTTTCTACTAGATGTTGGAACATTGCTGCTATAACAGCCTCCACTCTTCTGGGAAGGCTTTCCACTAGATGTTGGAACATTGCTGCTATAACAGCCTCCACTGTTCTGGGAAGGCTTTCCACTAGATGTTGGAACATTGCTGCTATAACAGCCTCCACTCTTCTGGGAAGGCTTTCCACTAGATGTTGGAACATTGCTGCTATAACAGCCTCCACTCTTCTGGGAAGGCTTTCCACTAGATGTTGGAACATTGCTGCTATAACAGCCTCCACTCTTCTGGGAAGGCTTTCCACTAGATGTTGGAACATTGCTGCTATAACAGCCTCCACTCTTCTGGGAAGGCTTTCCACTAGATGTTGGAACATTGCTGCGGGGACTTGCTTCCATTCAGCCACAAGAGCATTAGTGAGGTCGGGCACTGGGCTTTGTGCACGGGGGCATTGTCATGCTGAAACAGGTAAAGGCCTTTCCCAAACTGTTACCACAAAATTGGAAGCCCAGTATCGTCTAGATTGTCATTGTATGCTGTAGCGTTAAGATTTCCCTTCACTGGAACTAAGGGGCAGGTAGCGTTCTCCTGGCATCTGCCAAGCCCATATTCATCCTTGGACTGCCGGATGGTGAAGCGTGATTCATCACTCCAGAGAATGTGTTTCCACTGCTCCAGAGTCCAATGGCGGCTAGCTTTACACCACTCCAGCCAACGCTTGGCATTGCACATGGTGATCACAAACAGTTATTGTGCTGGCATTGCTTCCAGAGGCAGTTTGGTACTTCAGTATTTAGTGTTGCAACAAAGGACAGATTATTTTTTTTACGCAATATGCGCTGTCCTGTTCTGTGAGCTTGTATGGCCTAGCAAGGCTGAACCATTGTGCCTAGACATTCACAATAACAGCACTTACAGTTGACCGGGGGGGCAGCAGCTCTAGCAGGGCAGATGTGACGAACGGACTTGTTGGAAAGGTGTCATCCTGTGACCGTGCCACATTGAAAAGTCACTTAGCTCTTCAGAAAAGGCCATTCTACCGCCAATGTTTTTTTTCCTATGGAGATTGCACAGCAATGTGTTCGATTTTTATACACCTGCCAGCAACGGGTTTTGGCTGAAATAGCCGAATCCACTCGTTTAAAGTGGTGTCCTCATACGTTTTGTATAAATAGTGTATCAGTAGTAGAAAGAATTACGATGCGAATGTTCTGATGATTATTCCCCATTTGAGGCACTCGCTAGCAATGCTTAGTAGGCTCGCAAACCATATAAGACGAGTACAATAGCAAGTGCGAGTTTACATTGATTTATTTTTTTCCATTACACATACCAATGTGTTGCTGTTTCTTTCTTTTCTTTTTTTTGTATGTTTAATGCTGCAAATAGTTCATAAGCATTTTGTATTGTCAAGTGTGTAAGTGGCAAAATGGTTCCAGAATGACAGACCACTTTTTTCAATAGTGTCACTTGATCAGAAGCGGCACCGTCAAGTCTTCTTGACGTTAAAACGAGGTGTATTTTTTTTTCTTCCGAAGCCGGTCGTCGGTTGTCGATGTTTCCCGAGTCAAATCGGTCGTCGTTTTTGTAGATGTTTCCCGAGTCAAATCGGTCGTCGTTTTTGTCGATGTTTCCCGAGTCAAATCGGTCGTCGTTTTTTTTTATGTTTCCCGAGTCAAATCGGTCGTCGGTTTTTGTCGATGTTTCCCGAGTGAAATCGGTCGTCGGTTTTTGTCGATGTTTCCCGAGTCAAATCGGTCGTCGGTTTTTGTCGATGTTTCCCGAGTCAAATCGGTCATTTCCGGAAGTATCAGAGGACGGATGCAACGGATAAGTTGTTAGGCCGGCTCCACATCTTTTATACTCAACGTCTTAATTAAATCGGTTTATCCCGTTTTCCAGTGGGTTTGATGTAAACCTGTTGTTAGTACCATGTCGTTTCTGTGTTACAACAAAGGATGTGGTCAACGTTTTGAGGCAGACAACAACCCCGGTGGTAAGCTAAGCCAACGTTAGCCTAGCTACTGTTAACTTGAACTACATAAAGCAACATGCTCCGCTTGGTGATACAAAACTAATATAGCATTTATTTAGATGTATGATTATCTAGCTAACACCATGAACAATAATCTATTCTGATGCCTAGTCATTTTAACCTGCCCATTGTACATCCTGTAGTTTATTCCTCTTCTTGCTATTGTTTTGGATTTGTGTGTGTATATATATATATATATATTTTAAACTCAGAATCAGTGGGAAGGGCTCCTAAGCATGTATTTCCATGTAGTGTACACCTGTTGTATTTGGTCGTATGGTTTGATTTAGCCAGTGGAACTTGTGATGGTTAGTTATCGGTGTTCCAGTAGCTAACCGGCCATCTGCCTTGCCGCGCAGGTCTCTAGTAGCTGCTGGTGTCGTTAACCGCGTTAACTAGTACGGGTCTTAACCGGTCAATAGCCACGGTTAACGGGCGACACTTAACTATCGTCCTCGGTGAATTAGTGACGGGATGATAGCGGAGCAGAGAGAGAGAGACAGGGCCAACATACGTCTCCCTCCAACATGTGGCGTTTCGCCCTCCCAAGCAGTTGCTGTTGTATGGAAGGGCGAATTTGCTACCGGAGGTTTATTTCATCCAATGGAAAGTTTCGTCATGTTTTAAAATTGTTACTAGTGTTCGGATTTAAGTAGTACACCCCGGTAACTTTGAGAAAAAAAACCCCACTTTATATATATATATATATATATATATATATGTGTATCGGAGATGGCTTTGCATGGTTGCGGCTAGTAGCATAGCATGTGTATATTGAATAGGGTCGGTGGCCCGTCAAACAGCCCTGATGTGAATAGTGCCGATATGACTCCAATAGTGCCGTGTCTATCCACCCCATCCTAAAGGAACGACAAGGCGTCGAGCAGGACTTGATCCAACTTCTCCTTTTGGCTTTTATGGTCAACTACACTCAAGGCTTTGTTGTCGCCACCAACTGGACTGGGGGGGAAACACATTTTACAAAAGGAAAAGTAGATTCCATACGTGTAGGGGAAAAATAACATTCATCTTTTTTATTTGTATTATTATTATTATTTTATTTTTCAATATAAATAACATTAATCCCCATACACTACACTATTTTTTTTTTTTTTTTTACATTCCCTCTCTTTTAGTCCTTCAAAAAGTTAAATATCCTACTCAGGCTCTGGGGCCTGAGATGGTGGGGCCACACGAGACAGTAATCCATGGAGCTCTTCAGATGTACAAAAATATTTGAATCCCAGAAAGAGTTCAGCTGCAGAAACAATAATGATGATCTTTCTTGACTTCCTTTCAACTTGTGCCATTGATCACCATTTGCTATAAATGTTAAAAAAATCCACTTTCTTCACATGAACAAACCAACACATTTTTTATATATTTTTTTAATTTTAAATGAAAGTTTGATTTTGAGAATGAAAATTTGAAAAATCTATAGGAGAAAACAAAAACAAACAACAAAAACAACAGAAGAAAACAGGATTCTTCACACACGGTGTCTTTCCTTCGCTGGGCGGGCCATCTGGGAACTTTTTGGCAACATTAGAGTATACCCACTTCTCCAGCCACCACTACACCACTGGATAGGACCGATGGAAAGACAGCAGTCACACCCAGCATGATGTTAAAGTCCATTCACTCTGACATAATAAGCCAGTAGGTCCCAATCATAAGAATACAAAAACACAACCACTAGGAATTTACCAGTTGAAATGTACAACTATTACTTCCCATTGTAAAACATTTCCCGTTTTAGCATGTGACCTAAAGTTTAAAGTGGAGCTGACAGAGTTGTAACTACTTTGCAGATATGAAACAAACAGACAATGATATAATATCAGTCGAAAATATCATATTCCCAGTTTATGCTACAAAACCAACTTTATAAGAGTTTTTTAAAATAGTTTATATTTGACTCAACGTTCCATCATGTACACTAAGGGATTGTTGGCAGAATAGATGGATGCAGTTCAATGCATGATTAATATAAACAAATATTGCTATCGGGTTGTAAATCACAGCTGACGAGGTACATTGTTTGCTGCCTCCGTTCGGGATGCACTGTTTCAGTTTCAATGACTCAATATTCTGGACAAAAACAGACAAATGTAACTAAGGATGGGAATGTCAATGCAATCAAACTAGCAAGGGTATCGATCACAAGTCAGTCATAATGTGGCTAATAGGCTAGCGTATGTATTTATGTAGCATGATAAATACCCTAACGTTATCTAGCTAGCTGCTAGGAGGATGTCCTGCCATTGGAGGAGGACCCTAACGTTATCTAGCTAGCTGCTAGGAGGATGTCCTGCCATTGGAGGAGGACCCTAACGTTATCTAGCTAGCTGCTAGGAGGATGTCCTGCCATTGGAGGAGGACCCTACCGTTATCTAGCTAGCTGCTAGGAGGATGTCCTGCCATTGGAGGAGGACCTAACGTTATCTAGCTAGCTGCTAGGAGGATGTCCTGCCATTGGAGGAGGACCCTAACGTTATCTAGCTAGCTGCTAGGAGGATGTCCTGCCATTGGAGGAGGACCCTAACGTTATCTAGCTAGCTGCTAGGAGGATGTCCTGCCATTGGAGGAGGACCCTGCGTTATCTAGCTAGCTGCTAGGAGGATGTCCTGCCATTGGAGGAGGACCCTAGTTATCTAGCTAGCTGCTAGGAGGATGTCCTGCCATTGGAGGAGGACCTAACGTTATCTAGCTAGCTGCTAGGAGGATGTCCTGCCATTGGAGGAGGACCCTAACGTTATCTAGCTGCTAGCTGCTAGGAGGATGTCCTGCCATTGGAGGAGGACCCTAACGTTATCTAGCTAGCTGCTAGGAGGATGTCCTGCCATTGGAGGAGGACCTAACGTTATCTAGCTAGCTGCTAGGAGGATGTCCTGCCATTGGAGGAGGACCTAACGTTATCTAGCTAGCTGCTAGGAGGATGTCCTGCCATTGGAGGAGGACCCTAACGTTATCTAGCTAGCTGCTAGGAGGATGTCCTGCCATTGGAGGAGGACCCTAACGTTATCTAGCTAGCTGCTAGGAGGATGTCCTGCCATTGGAGGAGGACCCTAACGTTATCTAGCTAGCTGCTAGGAGGATGTCCTGCCATTGGAGGAGGACCCTAACGTTATCTAGCTAGCTGCTAGGAGGATGTCCTGCCATTGGAGGAGGACCCTAACGTTATCTAGCTAGCTGCTAGGAGGATGTCCTGCCATTGGAGGAGGACCCTAACGTTATCTAGCTAGCTGCTAGAGGATGTCCTGCCATTGGAGGAGGACCCTAACGTTATCTAGCTAGCTGCTAGGAGGATGTCCTGCCATTGGAGGAGGACCCTAACGTTATCTAGCTAGCTGCTAGGAGGATGTCCTGCCATTGGAGGAGGACCCTAACGTTATCTAGCTAGCTGCTAGGAGGATGTCCTGCCATTGGAGGAGGACCCTAACGTTATCTAGCTAGCTGCTAGGAGGATGTCCTGCCATTGGAGGAGGACCCTAACGTTATCTAGCTAGCTGCTAGGAGGATGTCCTGCCATTGGAGGAGGACCCTAACGTTATCTAGCTAGCTGCTAGGAGGATGTCCTGCCATTGGAGGAGGACCCTAACGTTATCTAGCTAGCTGCTAGGAGGATGTCCTGCCATTGGAGGAGGACCCTAACGTTATCTAGCTAGCTGCTAGGAGGATGTCCTGCCATTGGAGGAGGACCCTAACGTTATCTAGCTAGCTGCCAGGAGGATGTCCTGCCATTGGAGGAGGACCTAACGTTATCTAGCTAGCTGCTAGGAGGATGTCCTGCCATTGGAGGAGGACCTCAACGTTATCTAGCTAGCTGCTAGGAGGATGTCCTGCCATTGGAGGAGGACCCTAAGCGTTATCTAGCTAGCTGCTAGGAGGATGTCCTGCCATTGGAGGAGGACTCCTAGCGTTATCTAGCTAGCTGCTAGGAGGATGTCCTGCCATTGGAGGAGGACCTAACGTTATCTAGCTAGCTGCTGGGAGGATGTCCTGCCATTGGAGGAGGACCCTAACGTTATCTAGCTAGCTGCTGGGAGGATGTCCTGCCATTGGAGGAGGACCTAACGTTATCTAGCTAGCTGCTAGGAGGATGTCCTGCCATTGGAGGAGGACCCTAACGTTATCTAGCTAGCTGCTAGGAGGATGTCCTGCCATTGGAGGAGGACCCTAACGTTATCTAGCTAGCTGCTAGGAGGATGTCACTGCCATTGGAGGAGGACCTAACGTTATCTAGCTAGCTGCTAGGAGGATGTCCTGCCATTGGAGGAGGACCCTAACGTTATCTGGCTAGCTGCTGAGGAGGATGTCCTGCCATTGGAGGAGGACCTAACGTTATCTAGCTAGCTGCTGGGAGGATGTCCTGCCATTGGAGGAGGACCCTAACGTTATCTAGCTAGCTGCTAGAGGATGTCCTGCCATTGGAGGAGGACCCTAACGTTATCTAGCTAGCTGCTAGGAGGATGTCCTGCCATTGGAGGAGGACCCTAACGTTATCTAGCTAGCTGCTAGGAGGATGTCCTGCCATTGGAGGAGGACCTAACGTTATCTGGCTAGCTGCTAGGGAGGATGTCCTGCCATTGGAGGAGGACCCTAGCGTTATCTAGCTAGCTGCTGGGAGGATGTCCTGCCATTGGAGGAGGACCTACGTTATCTGGCTAGCTGCTAGGAGGATGTCCCTGCCATTGGAGGAGGACCTAACGTTATCTGGCTAGCTGCTAGGAGGATGTCCTGCCATTGGAGGAGGACCTAACGTTATCTAGCTAGCTGCTAGGAGGATGTCCTGCCATTGGAGGAGGACCTAACGTTATCTAGCTAGCTGCTGGGAGGATGTCCTGCCATTGGAGGAGGACCCTAACGTTATCTAGCTAGCTGCTAGGAGGATGTCCTGCCATTGGAGGAGGACCTAACGTTATCTAGCTAGCTGCTAGGAGGATGTCCTGCCATTGGAGGAGGACCTCTAACGTTATCTAGCTAGCTGCTAGGAGGATGTCCTGCCATTGGAGGAGGACCTAGCGTTATCTAGCTAGCTGCTAGGAGGATGTCCTGCCATTGGAGGAGGACCTAACGTTATCTAGCTAGCTGCTAGGAGGATGTCCTGCCATTGGAGGAGGACCTAACGTTATTCTAGCTGGCTGCTAGGAGGATGTCCTGCCATTGGAGGAGGACCCTAACGTTATCTAGCTAGCTGCTAGGAGGATGTCCTGCCATTGGAGGAGGACCCCTAACGTTAGCTAGCCTAGCTGCCAGGGAGGATGTCCTGCCATTGGAGGAGGACCTACGCGTTATCTAGCTAGCTGCTAGGAGGATGTCCTGCCATTGGAGGAGGACTCCTAACGTTATCTAGCTAGCTGCTAGGAGGATGTCCTGCCATTGGAGGAGGACCTAACGTTATCTAGCTAGCTGCTAGGAGGATGTCCTGCCATTGGAGGAGGACCTAACGTTATCTAGCTAGCTGCTAGGAGGATGTCCTGCCATTGGAGGAGGACCTAGCGTTATCTAGCTAGCTGCTAGGAGGATGTCCTGCCATTGGAGGAGGACCCTAGCGTTATCTAGCTAGCTGCTGGGAGGATGTCCTGCCATTGGAGGAGGACCCTAACGTTATCTGGCTAGCTGCTAGGAGGATGTCCTGCCATTGGAGGAGGACCTAACGTTATCTAGCTAGCTGCTAGGAGGATGTCCTGCCATTGGAGGAGGACCTAACGTTATCTAGCTAGCTGCTAGGAGGATGTCCTGCCATTGGAGGAGGACCTAACGTTATCTAGCTAGCTGCTAGGAGGATGTCCTGCCATTGGAGGAGGACCTCAACGTTATCTAGCTAGCTGCTAGAGGATGTCCTGCCATTGGAGGAGGACCCTAACGTCATCTAGCTAGCTGCTGGGGAGGATGTCCTGCCATTGAGGAGGACCCTGCGTTGCTGCTAGGAGGATGTCCTGCCATTGGAGGAGGACCCTAACGTTATCTAGCTAGCTGCTGGGAGGATGTCCTGCCATTGGAGGAGGACCCTAACGTTATCTAGCTAGCTGCCAGGAGGATGTCCTGCCATTGGAGGAGGACCCTAACGTTATCTAGCTAGCTGCTAGGAGGATGTCCTGCCATTGGAGGAGGACCCTAACGTTATCTAGCTAGCTGCTAGGAGGATGTCCTGCCATTGGAGGAGGACCCTAACGTTATCTAGCTAGCTGCTAGGAGGATGTCCTGCCATTGGAGGAGGACCTAACGTTATCTAGCTAGCTGCTAGGAGGATGTCCTGCCATTGGAGGAGGACCCTAACGTTATCTAGCTAGCTGCTAGGAGGATGTCCTGCCATTGGAGGAGGACCCTAACGTTATCTAGCTAGCTGCTAGGAGGATGTCCTGCCATTGGAGGAGGACCTAACGTTATCTAGCTAGCTGCTAGGAGGATGTCCTGCCATTGGAGGAGGACCTAACGTTATCTAGCTAGCTGCTGGGAGGATGTCCTGCCATTGGAGGAGGACCTAACGTTATCTAGCTGCTAGGAGGATGTCCTGCCATTGGAGGAGGACCTAACGTTATCTAGCTAGCTGCTAGGAGGATGTCCTGCCATTGGAGGAGGACCTAACGTTATCTAGCTAGCTGCTAGGAGGATGTCCTGCCATTGGAGGAGGACCCTAACGTTATCTAGCTAGCTGCTAGGAGGATGTCCTGCCATTGGAGGAGGACCTAACGTTATCTAGCTAGCTGCTAGGAGGATGTCCTGCCATTGGAGGAGGACCTAACGTTATCTGGCTAGCTGCTGGAGGATGTCCTGCCATTGGAGGAGGACCTAGCGTTATCTAGCTAGCTGCTAGGAGGATGTCCTGCCATTGGAGGAGGACCCTAACGTTATCTAGCTAGCTGCTAGGAGGATGTCCTGCCATTGGAGGAGGACCCTAACGTTATCTAGCTAGCTGCTAGGAGGATGTCCTGCCATTGGAGGAGGACCTAACGTTATCTAGCTAGCTGCTAGGATGTCCTGCCATTGGAGGACTAGTTATCTAGCTAGCTGCTAGGAGGATGTCCTGCCATTGGAGGAGGACCCTAACGTTATCTAGCTAGCTGCTAGGAGGATGTCCTGCCATTGGATACGTTTTTGTAAAAAACGGTCCCACCTATTAAGTCAAATTGTGATTGGTTAATTCCACTGTCACTCAAATTTTGCCGTAATACAGTTGAATGAGAGATGCCTTAATCTAGCTTCTGATGGCCTAGCCAATGGCTAGCTAGATGTATCTCCTCAGTGACCAGCAAAAAAATAACAATTCTGATTTTGTATATATATTTTTTTCTTCTCTTCAATGTTAATAAATCTCTTTTTCACTCACATGGCTCTCGGGTGCCCTGGCTGCTCCCACCGTCATGTAAAGGTGAGTGAGGGAAGCTCTATGGTTGTGTTTCAGATCATTCTGTGTCCAATAGAAATACACGGTAAATAATGTATTGTTGTCATTTTAGAGTCACTTTTATTGTAAATAAGAATAGAATGTGTTTCTAAAAACGCTTCTACATGAATGTGGATGTTACCGTGGTTACGGATAATCCTAAATGAATCGTGAATAATGATGAATGAGAAAGTTTGAGGCATAAATATCATACCCCCAAAAAATGCTAACCTACCCTGTTATTGGTAATGGTGAGAGGTTAGCATGTTTTGGAGGTATGATATAAAATGCTAACCTCCCCTGTTATTGGTAATGGTGAGAGGTTAGCATGTCTTGGAGGTATGATATAAAATGCTAACCTCCCCTGTTATTGTAATGGTGAGAGGTTAGCATGTCTTGGGGTATGATATAAAATGGCTAACCTCCCCTGTTATTGTAATGGTGAGAGGTTAGCATGTCTTGGGGGTATGATATAAAATGCTAACCTCCCCTGTTATTGTAATGGTGAGAGGTTAGCATGTCTTGGAGGTATGATATAAAATGCTAACCTCCCTGTTATTGTAATGGTGAGAGGTTAGCATGTCTTGGGGTATGATATAAAATGCTAACCTCCCTGTTATTGTAATGGTGAGAGGTTAGCATGTCTTGGAGGTATGATATAAAATGCTAACCTCCCTGTTATTGTAATGGTGAGAGGTTAGCATGTCTTGGAGGTATGATATAAAATGCCTAACCTCCCTGTTATTGTAATGGTGAGAGGTTAGCATGTCTTGGAGGTATGATATAAAATGCTAACCTCCCTGTTATTGTAATGGTGAGAGGTTAGCATGTCTTGGAGGTATGATATAAAATGCTAACCTCCCCTGTTATTGTAATGGTGAGAGGTTAGCATGTCTTGGAGGTATGATATAAAATGCTAACCTCCCCTGTTATTGTAATGGTGAGAGGTTAGCATGTCTTGGGGGTATGATATAAAATGCTAACCACCCCTGTTATTGGTAATGGTGAGAGGTTAGCATGTCTTGGAGGTATGATATAAAATGCTAACCTCCCCTGTTATTGTAATGGTGAGAGGTTAGCATGTCTTGGGGGTATGATATAAAATGCTAACCTCCTGTTATTGTAATGGTGAGAGGTTAGCATGTCTTGAGTATGATATATAATGCTAACCTCCTGTTATTGTAATGGTGAGAGGTTAGCATGTCTTGGGGTATGATATAAAATGCTAACCTCCCTGTTATTGTAATGGTGAGAGGTTAGCATGTCTTGGGGGTATGATATAAAATGCTAACCTCCCCTGTTATTGTAATGGTGAGAGGTTAGCATGTCTTGGAGTATGATATAAAATGCTAACCTCCTGTTATTGTAATGGTGAGAGGTTAGCATGTCTTGGGGTATGATATAAAATGCTAACCTCCTGTTATTGTAATGGTGAGAGGTTAGCATGTCTTGGAGGTATGATATAAAATGCTAACCTCCCCTGTTATTGTAATGGTGAGAGGTTAGCATGTCTTGGAGGTATGATATAAAATGCTAACCTCCCCTGTTATTGTAATGGTGAGAGGTTAGCATGTCTTGGAGGTATGATATAAAATGCTAACCTCCCTGTTATTGTAATGGTGAGAGGTTAGCATGTCTTGGAGGTATGATATAAAATGCTAACCTCCTGTTATTGTAATGGTGAGAGGTTAGCATGTCTTGGAGGTATGATATAAAATGCTAACCTCCCCTGTTATTGTAATGGTGAGAGGTTAGCATGTCTTGGGGGTATGATATAAAATGCTAACCTCCTGTTATTGGTAATGGTGAGAGGTTAGCATGTCTTGGAGGTATGATATAAAATGCTAACCTCCTGTTATTGTAATGGTGAGAGGTTAGCATGTCTTGGGGTATGATATAAAATGCTAACCTCCTGTTATTGTAATGGTGAGAGGTTAGCATGTCTTGGGGGTATGATATAAAATGCTAACCTCCCCTGTTATTGTAATGGTGAGAGGTTAGCATGTCTTGGGGGTATGATATTTGTACGTCTTAACTCATCATTTTTCACGGTTCGCTCAGGATGATCCATTATCATTTTAGCATTCATGTAGAAGGGTTTAGAAACATTATATTCTTATTTAGGAATTTAGCTTTGAAACAGTTAATCTCCTGTCAGTCCCATGATAAAAATTTGTAGACCTGCAGGAAACTAGCTTCAAAAACAGTCAAATGTTCTCTCCGACTCATGGCAAAACGTGTAGAATTGCAGGAAATTTGCTCTTAAACAGCTATTTAAAAAAACCCTGAGGTCAAGAGCAGGGCCTCTTAAAACCCTTTGCCACCGCTGCTGTAAATAATCCTAGGGGAAACACTGCAGTAGTCGCAATGATAAATGGCAAATAGTTGTTGGAGCTACATGTTACTGGCTCACCGTACACAGCTTGCCGTCGTGTAGCTACGCTGTCATTAACAGTAAGTCTGGGCTAGTTGCTAGCTAGCTAGCTACTACAGTGAGTCACAGGTGATAGTTCTCTCTGATGTTGTCTGTTTCAGTCTGTCTTGTTAATGTTATAACTTCAGGTGAGACAGAAAAACTGATGTCAAGATATTACAGACTAAGATGCATGGAAACTGCTTATCCCAATAGAAATCTTCAATCTCAAATATACTCGAACCCCCCCATAGTGTCAAGATGATCATACGGTAGCATTGTTATGACCAAACTCTTGGCTGCAGCTGTGTAAGCCAGGTTTATGGGTTTATGTTCAGTCTGTTCCAGTGTAATACAGACCTCTCTCTCTGTCTCCCTCTCTCTCTCTGTCTCCCTCTCTGTCTCTGTCTCCCTCTCTGTCTCTGTCTCCCTCTCTCTCTCTGTCTCCCTCTCTCTCTCTGACTCCCTCTCTCTCTCTGTCTCCCTCTCTCTCTGTCTCCCTCTCTCTCTGTCTCCCTCTCTCTCTCTGTCTCCCTCTGTCTCTGTCTCCCTCTCTCTCTCTGTCTCCCTCTGTCTCTGTCTCCCTCTCTCTCTCTGTCTCCCCCTCTCTCTCTCTGTCTCCCCTCTCTCTGTCTCCCCCTCTCTCTCTGTCTCCCCCTCTCTCTCTGACTCCCTCTCTCTCTGTCTCCCTCTCTCTCTGTCTCCCTCTCTCTCTGACTCCCTCTCTCTCTGTCTCCCTCATTAGATGCCTGTACCCACCACCCTGGAGTTCCTGTGTTCCACGATGCACTGAAGGTAATAGACTCTCTCTCTGACAACCTCCTGTCTGTCTCCTCTTCAGGGCTGGTCTCTCTCTCTCTGACAACCTCCTGCCTGTCTCCTCTTCAGGGCTGGTCTCTCTCTCTCTCTCTGACAATCTCCTGCCTGTCTCCTCTTCAGGGCTGGTCTCTCTCTCTCTGACAACCTCCTGCCTGTCTCCTCTTCAGGGCTGGTCTCTCTCTCTCTCTCTGACAACCTCCTGCCTGTCTCCTCTTCAGGGCTGGTCTCTCTCTCTGACAACCTCCTGCCTGTCTCCTCTTCAGGGCTGGTCTCTCTCTCTCTGACAACCTCCTGCCTGTCTCCTCTCCAGGGCTGGTCTCTCTCTCTCTCTCTCTCTCTCTCTCTCTCTCTCTCTGACAACCTCCTGCCTGTCTCCTCTTCAGGGCTGGTCTCTCTCTCTCTCTCTCTCTCTCTCTCTCTCTCTCTCTCTGACAACCTCCTGCCTGTCTCCTCTTCAGGGCTGGTCTCTCTCTCTCTCTCTCTCTGACAACCTCCTGCCTGTCTCCTCTTCAGGGCTGGTCTCTCTCTCTCTCTCTCTGACAACCTCCTGCCTGTCTCCTCTTCAGGGCTGGTCTCTCTCTCTCTCTCTCTCTGACAACCTCCTGTCTCCTCTCCAGGGCTGGTCGTGCTGTAAGAGGAGAACCACGGACTTCTCCGACTTCCTCAGCATTGCTGTAAGTTAAACTGTTTGTTGTCATGACAATGATGATCGAATGGCTACCAGGTTATCCCAGCAGTAAGTGCTTCAGGTGTTTGTGCATGGATCCTTCCAGTGCTGAACGATTCGTTTATGTCTGTGACCAAATGGCAGCCTAATACCTGGGGATGGGCACGGATATTCAAATATCCCAATGGACAATAATCGGGAGAGTATTTATTTTTTAGGAGAAAAAATTAAAAAGTAAATCTTATTTTTTACGGCTTTGTCTACAATGTCATTAAATTATCTATGTGACATTGCTACATAGCCATGTGTATCAAAGCAGCACTACAGTCTACAGTCACCAAAAATTACTCTCCTGATATCCAGATTTTTTTTAAAATTTATTATTTGAATACTGAAATAATTTCTAAATACCCATAGCTAATTCGCTATTGTAGCGCACTGCTTTTGACAGAGGGATGGGGTTGATGTCTAGTAACGGAGATCAGAACGTGCCTTAAGCTCACTCCAAAGCTAGCTTGAAATGTTGCCAAATGGTGCTATCCAATAGGATCCTTTTTTCTGTAGCTCAACTGTTTTGTAGGTTGTCAAGCGAGGGCCATCATGAGCGTGAGGTAAATGACTCTTGTTCACCTGAAGCCCAGTCAGAGGCAGGTTCAGCGAGGCTGTGTGCTAAGCCAGCACACTGTTTACCTGAGGGTTAGTTACTGCTGTGTTTGTCAGAGTTTTAGGGTTAGGTAGTAACTATACTGTGTGTGTGTGTGTGTGTGTGTGTGTGTGGGTGCAGGGCTGCACCAAAGGTCCCCACAACCAGGAGAAGCCTCCTGAGCCTGTGAAACCAGACGTGACGTCGTCAGAAGACAAGGAGGAAGCTGATGACCTCAAACCAAAGTTCAGCGAGTTCATTATCTCTGCTCCCAAACCCCTGGAGTCCATACGCAGACCCAGGTAGGTCAGGGGTTAGAGGTTAGAGGTCACCATCTGCTCCCAAACCCCTGCCTGGAGTCCATATGCAGACTCAGGTAGGTCAGGGGTGAGGGGTTAGAGGTCACCATCTCTGCTCCCAAACCCCTGGAGTCCATACGCAGACCCAGGTAGGTCAGGGGTGAGGGGTTAGAGGTCAAAGCCCTCCTGGTATTTTCTTCTGCGTGACATCGGGACATTCCTTGTGTAGTCACATTGCTTCTCTTAGTTTTTATTGTTGATGTTTGTTGTTATTGTTTGTTGATGTTTATGTTGTTGTTTCCAGTCCAGATGAGCCAGTGGTCAGACTGCCGCAGAAGATCTCTCCCTCTCTGAGACAGGCTCTGGAGAAACTGAAGCTGTCTGAGGACAATCCTACTGAGAAGAAAAGTAAGGACACTGCCCCTCCTCTTTTCTCATTTCATCTTCCTCTCCTTCTCCTCGCCTCCGAGATTAACTCAGTACAGGACATAACAGTAACTAGTCTTCATTACATCAGGACATAACAATAACTAGTCTTCATTACATCAGGACATAACAATAACTAGTCTTCATTACATCAGGACATAACAGTAACTAGTCTTCATTACCTCAGTACAGGACATAACAGTAACTAGTCTTCATTACATCAGGACATAACAGTAACTAGTCTTCATTACATCAGGACATAACAGTAACTAGTCTTCATTACATCAGGACATAACAGTAACTAGTCTTCATTACATCAGGACATAACAGTAACTAGTCTTCATTACCTCAGTACAGGACATAACAGTAACTAGTCTTCATTACATCAGGACATAACAGTAACTAGTCTTCATTACATCAGGACATAACAGTAACTAGTCTTCATTACATCAGGACATAACAATAACTAGTCTTCATTACATCAGGACATAACAATAACTAGTCTTCATTACATCAGGACATAACAGTAACTAGTCTTCATTACCTCAGTACAGGACATAACAGTAACTAGTCTTCATTACATCAGGACATAACAATAACTAGTCTTCATTACATCAGGACATAACAGTAACTAGTCTTCATTACATCAGGACATAACAGTAACTAGTCTTCATTACATCAGGACATAACAATAACTAGTCTTCATTACATCAGGACATAACAATAACTAGTCTTCATTACATCAGGACATAACAGTAACTAGTCTTCATTACCTCAGTACAGGACATAACAGTAACTAGTCTTCATTACATCAGGACATAACTGTAACTAGTCTTCATTACATCAGGACATAACAGTAACTAGTCTTCATTACATCAGGACATAACAGTAACTAGTCTTCATTACATCAGGACATAACAGTAACTAGTCTTCATTACATCAGGACATAACAGTAACTAGTCTTCATTACGTCAGGACATAACAGTAACTAGTCTTCATTACCTCAGTACAGGACATAGCAGTAACTAGTCTTCATTATGTCAGTACAGGACATAACAGTAACTAGTCTTAATTACATCAGTACAGGACATAACAGTAACTAGTCTTCATTACATCAGGACATAGCAGTAACTAGTCTTCATTACATCAGGACATAACAGTAACTAGTCTTCATTACATCAGGACATAGCAGTAACTAGTCTTCATTACATCAGGACATAACAGTAACTAGTCTTCATTACATCAGGACATAACAGTAACTAGTCTTCATTACGTCAGGACATAACAGTAACTAGTCTTCATTACCTCAGTACAGGACATAACAGTAACTAGTCTTCATTACATCAGGACATAACAGTAACTAGTCTTCATTACATCAGGACATAACAGTAACTAGTCTTCATTACCTCAGGACATAACAGTAACTAGTCTTCATTACGTCAGGACATAACAGTAACTAGTCTTCATTACATCAGGACATAACAGTAACTAGTCTTCATTACATCTGGACATAACAGTAACTAGTCTTCATTACATCAGGACATAACAGTAACTAGTCTTCATTACATCAGGACATAACAGTAACTAGTCTTCATTACCTCAGTACAGGACATAACAGTAACTAGTCTTCATTACATCAGGACATAACAGTAACTAGTCTTCATTACATCAGGACATAACAGTAACTAGTCTTCATTACATCAGGACATAACAGTAACTAGTCTTCATTACATCAGGACATAACAGTAACTAGTCTTCATTACATCAGGACATAACAGTAACTAGTCTTCATTACATCAGGACATAACAGTAACTAGTCTTCATTACATCAGGACATAACAGTAACTAGTCTTCATTACATCAGGACATAACAGTAACTAGTCTTCATTACATCAGGACATAACAGTAACTAGTCTTCATTACATCAGGACATAACAGTAACTAGTCTTCATTACATCAGGACATAACAGTAACTAGTCTTCATTACATCAGGACATAACAGTAACTAGTCTTCATTATATCAGGACATAACAGTAACTAGTCTTCATTATATCAGGACATAACAGTAACTAGTCTTCATTACATCAGGACATAATAGTAACTAGTCTTCATTACATCAGGACATAACAGTAACTAGTCTTCATTACCTCAGGACATAACAGTAACTAGTCTTCATTACATCAGGACATAACAATAACTAGTCTTCATTACGTCAGGACATAACAGTAACTAGTCTTCATTACATCAGGACATAACAGTAACTAGTCTTCATTACATCAGGACATAACAGTAACTAGTCTTCATTACATCAGGACATAACAGTAACTAGTCTTCATTACATCAGGACATAACAGTAACTAGTCTTCATTACATCAGGACATAACAGTAACTAGTCTTCATTACATCAGGACATAACAGTAACTAGTCTTCATTACATCAGGACATAACAATAACTAGTCTTCATTACATCAGGACATAACAGTAACTAGTCTTCATTACATCAGGACATAACAGTAACTAGTCTTCATTACATCAGGACATAACAGTAACTAGTCTTCATTACATCAGGACATAACAGTAACTAGTCTTCATTACATCAGGACATAACAGTAACTAGTCTTCATTACATCAGGACATAACAGTAACTAGTCTTCATTACATCAGGACATAACAGTAACTAGTCTTCATTACATCAGGACATAACAGTAACTAGTCTTCATTACATCAGGACATAACAGTAACTAGTCTTCATTACATCAGGACATAACAGTAACTAGTCTTCATTACATCAGGACATAACAGTAACTAGTCTTCATTACATCAGGACATAACAGTAACTAGTCTTCATTACATCAGGACATAACAGTAACTAGTCTTCATTACATCAGGACATAACAGTAACTAGTCTTCATTACATCAGGACATAACAGTAACTAGTCTTCATTACATCAGGACATAACAGTAACTAGTCTTCATTACATCAGGACATAACAGTAACTAGTCTTCATTACATCAGGACATAACAGTAACTAGTCTTCATTACATCAGGACATAACAGTAACTAGTCTTCATTACATCAGGACATAACAGTAACTAGTCTTCATTACATCAGGACATAACAGTAACTAGTCTTCATTACATCAGGACATAACAGTAACTAGTCTTCATTACATCAGGACATAACAGTAACTAGTCTTCATTACATCAGGACATAACAGTAACTAGTCTTCATTACATCAGGACATAACAGTAACTAGTCTTCATTACATCAGGACATAACAGTAACTAGTCTTCATTACATCAGGACATAACAGTAACTAGTCTTCATTACATCAGGACATAACAGTAACTAGTCTTCATTACATCAGGACATAACAGTAACTAGTCTTCATTACATCAGGACATAACAGTAACTAGTCTTCATTACATCAGGACATAACAGTAACTAGTCTTCATTACATCAGGACATAACAGTAACTAGTCTTCATTACATCAGGACATAACAGTAACTAGTCTTCATTACATCAGGACATAACAGTAACTAGTCTTCATTACATCAGGACATAACAGTAACTAGTCTTCATTACATCAGGACATAACAGTAACTAGTCTTCATTACATCAGGACATAACAGTAACTAGTCTTCATTACATCAGGACATAACAGTAACTAGTCTTCATTACATCAGGACATAACAGTAACTAGTCTTCATTACATCAGGACATAACAGTAACTAGTCTTCATTACATCAGGACATAACAGTAACTAGTCTTCATTACCTCAGGACATAACAGTAACTAGTCTTCATTACATCAGGACGTAACAGTAACTAGTCTTCATTACATCAGGACGTAACAGTAACTAGTCTTCATTACATCAGGACATAACAGTAACTAGTCTTCATTACATCAGGACATAACAGTATCTAGTCTTCATTACATCAGGAAATAGCAGTAACTAGTCTTCATTACATCAGGACATAACAGTAACTAGTCTTCATTACATCAGGACATAACAGTAACTAGTCTTCATTACCTCAGGACATAACAGTAACTAGTCTTCATTACATCAGGACATAACAGTAACTAGTCTTCATTACATCAGGGCATAACAGTAACTAGTCTTCATTACCTCAGGACATAACAGTAACTAGTCTTCATTACGTCAGGACATAACAGTAACTAGTCTTCATTACCTCAGTACAGGACATAACAGTAACTAGTCTTCATTTCATCAGGACATAACAGTAACTAGTCTTCATTACATCAGGACATAACAGTAACTAGTCTTCATTACCTCAGGACATAACAGTAACTAGTCTTCATTACCTCAGTACAGGACATAACAGTAACTAGTCTTCATTACGTCAGGACATAACAGTAACTAGTCTTCATTATATCAGGACATAGCAGTAACTAGTCTTCATTACATCAGGACATAACAGTAACTAGTCTTCATTACATCAGGACATAACAGTAACTAGTCTTCATTACATCAGTACAGGACATAACAGTAACTAGTCTTCATTACATCAGGACATAACAGTAACTAGTCTTCATTACATCAGCACATAACAGTAACTAGTCTTCATTACGTCAGTACAGGACATAACAGTAACTAGTCTTCATTACATCAGGACATAACAGTAACTAGTCTTCATTACATCAGGACATAACAGTAACTAGTCTTCATTACATCAGGACATAGCAGTAACTAGTCTTCATTACATCAGGACATAGCAGTAACTAGTCTTCATTACATCAGGAAATAACAGTAACTAGTCTTCATTACGTCAGTACAGGACATAACAGTAACTAGTCTTCATTATGTCAGTACAGGACATAACAGTAACTAGTCTTCATTACCTCAGTACAGGACCTAACAGTAACTAGTCTTCATTACATCAGGACATTGCAGTAACTAGTCTTCATTACATCAGGACATAGCAGTAACTAGTCTTCATTACATCAGGACATAACAGTAACTAGTCTTCATTACCTCAGTACAGGACATAACAGTAACTAGTCTTCATTACCTCAGTACAGGACATAACAGTAACTAGTCTTCATTACCTCAGGACATAACAGTAACTAGTCTTCATTACATCAGGACATAACAGTAACTAGTCTTCATTACATCAGGACATAACAGTAACTAGTCTTCATTACATCAGGACATAACAGTAACTAGTCTTCATTATCTCAGGACATAACAGTAACTAGTCTTCATTACATCAGGACATAACAGTAACTAGTCTTCATTACCTCAGGACATAACAGTAACTAGTCTTCATTACATCAGGACATAACAGTAACTAGTCTTCATTATCTCAGGACATAACAGTAACTAGTCTTCATTACATCAGGACATAACAGTAACTAGTCTTCATTACGTCAGGACATAACAGTAACTAGTCTTCATTACCTCAGGACATAACAGTAACTAGTCTTCATTACATCAGGACATAACAGTAACTAGTCTTCATTACGTCAGGACATAACAGTAACTAGTCTTCATTACGTCAGGACATAACAGTAACTAGTCTTCATTACGTCAGGACATAACAGTAACTAGTCTTCATTACATCAGGACATAACAATAACTAGTCTTCATTACATCAGGACATAACAGTAACTAGTCTTCATTACGTCAGGACATAACAGTAACTAGTCTTCATTACCTCAGGACATAACAGTAACTAGTCTTCATTACATCAGGACATAACAGTAACTAGTCTTCATTACGTCAGGACATAACAGTAACTAGTCTTCATTACGTCAGGACATAACAGTAACTAGTCTTCATTACGTCAGGACATAACAGTAACTAGTCTTCATTACATCAGGACATAACAATAACTAGTCTTCATTACATCAGGACATAACAGTAACTAGTCTTCATTACATCAGGACATAACAGTAACTAGTCTTCATTACCTCAGTACAGGACATAACTGTAACTAGTCTTCATTACATCAGGACATAACAGTAACTAGTCTTCATTACATCAGGACATAACAGTAACTAGTCTTCATTACATCAGGACATAACAGTAACTGGTCTTCATTACCTCAGTACAGGACATAACAGTAACTGGTCTTCATTACCTCAGTACAGGACATAACAGTAACTAGTCTTCATTACATCAGGACATAGCAGTAACTAGTCTTCATTACATCAGGACATAACAGTAAATAGTCTTCATTACGTCAGGACATAACAGTGACTAGTCTTCATTACATCAGGACATAACAAAAACTAGTCTTCATTACATCAGGACATAACAGTAACTAGTCTTCATTACATCAGTACAGGACATAACAGTAACTAGTCTTCATTACGTCAGTACATAACAGTAACTAGTCTTCATTACATCAGGACATAACAATAACTAGTCTTCATTACATCAGGACATAACAGTAACTAGTCTTCATTACCTCAGGACAAAACAGTAACTAGTCTTCATTACATCAGGACATAACAGTAACTAGTCTTCATTACGTCAGGACATAACAGTAACTAGTCTTCATTACATCAGGACATAACGGTAACTAGTCTTCATTACATCAGGACATAACAGTAACTAGTCTTCATTACATCAGGACATAACAGTAACTAGTCTTCATTACATCAGGACATAACAGTAACTTGTCTTCATTACGTCAGTACAGGACATAACAGTAACTAGTCTTCATTACGTCAGTACAGGACATAACAGTAACTAGTCTTCATTACATCAGGACATAACAGTAACTAGTCTTCATTACATCAGGACATAACAGTAACTAGTCTTCATTACATCAGTACATAGCAGTAACTAGTCTTCATTACATCAGGACATAACAGTAACTAGTCTTCATTACATCAGGACATAACAGTAACTAGTCTTCATTACATCAGGACATTACAGTAACTAGTCTTCATTACCTCAGTACAGGACATAGCAGTAACTAGTCTTCATTACATCAGGACATAACAGTAACTAGTCTTCATTACCTCAGGACATAGCAGTAACTAGTCTTCATTACATCAGGACATAACAGTAACTAGTCTTCATTACATCAGGACATAACAATAACTAGTCTACATTACATCAGGACATAACAGTAACTAGTCTTCATTACATCATGACATAACAGTAACTAGTCTTCATTACCTAGGTACAGGACATAACAGTAACTAGTCTTCATTACATCAGGACATAACAGTAACTAGTCTTCATTACCTAGGTACAGGACATAACAGTAACTAGTCTTCATTACATCATGACATAACAGTAACTAGTCTTCATTACCTAGGTACAGGACATAACAGTAACTAGTCTTCATTACATCAGGACATAACAGTAACTAGTCTTCATTACATCAGGATATTACAGTAACTAGTCTTCATTACCTCAGTACAGGACATAACAGTAACTAGTCTTCATTACATCAGGACATAACGGTAACTAGTCTTCATTACATCAGGACATAACGGTAACTAGTCTTCATTACCTCAGTACATAACAGTAACTAGTCTTCATTACATCAGGACATAACAATAACTAGTCTTCATTACGTCAGGACATAACAGTATCTAGTCTTCATTACCTCAGGACATAACAGTAACTAGTCTTCATTACCTCAGGACATAACAGTAACTAGTCTTCATTACATCAGGACATAACAGTAACTAGTCTTCATTACATCAGGACATAACAGTATCTAGTCTTCATTACATCAGGACATAACAGTAACTAGTCTTCATTACATCAGGACATAACAGTATCTAGTCTTCATTACATCAGGACATAACAGTAACTAGTCTTCATTACCTCAGGACGTAACAGTAACTAGTCTTCATTACATCAGGACGTAACAGTAACTAGTCTTCATTACATCAGGACATAACAGTAACTAGTCTTCATTACCTCAGGACGTAACAGTAAGTAGTCTTCATTACATCAGGACATAACAGTATCTAGTCTTCATTACATCAGGACATAACAGTAACTAGTCTTCATTACCTCAGGACATAACGGTAACTAGTCTTCATTACATCAGGAAATAGCAGTAACTAGTCTTCATTACATCAGGACATAACAGTAACTAGTCTTCATTACATCAGGACATAACAGTAACTAGTCTTCATTACCTCAGTACAGGACATAACAGTAACTAGTCTTCATTACCTCAGTACAGGACATAACAGTAACTAGTCTTCATTACATCAGGACATAACAGTAACTAGTCTTCATTACATCAGGACATAACAGTAACTAGTCTTCATTACATCAGGACATAACAGTAACTAGTCTTCATTACCTCAGGACATAACAGTAACTAGTCTTCATTACGTCAGGACATAACAGTAACTAGTCTTCATTACCTCAGTACAGGACATAACATTAACTAGTCTTCATTTCATCAGGACATAACAGTAACTAGTCTTCATTACATCAGGACATAACAGTAACTAGTCTTCATTACCTCAGGACATAACAGTAACTAGTCTTCATTACCTCAGTACAGGACATAGCAGTAACTAGTCTTCATTACATCAGGACATAACAGTAACTAGTCTTCATTACATCAGGACATAACAGTAACTAGTCTTCATTACATCAGTACAGGACATAACAGTAACTAGTCTTCATTACATCAGGACATAACAGTAACTAGTCTTCATTACGTCAGGACATAACAGTAACTAGTCTTCATTACATCAGGACATAACAGTAACTAGTCTTCATTACCTCAGGACATAACAGTAACTAGTCTTCATTACGTCAGGACATAACAGTAACTTGTCTTCATTACATCAGTACAGGACATAACAGTAACTAGTCTTCATTACCTCAGTACAGGACATAACAGTAACTAGTCTTCATTACATCAGGACCTAACAGTAACTAGTCTTCATTACGTCAGTACAGGACATAACAGTAACTAGTCTTCATTACATCAGGACATAGCAGTAACTAGTCTTCATTACATCAGGACATAGCAGTAACTAGTCTTCATTACGTCAGGACATAACAGTAACTAGTCTTCATTACGTCAGGACATAACGGTAACTAGTCTTCATTATATCAGGACATAACAGTAACTAGTCTTCATTATATCAGGACATAACAGTAACTAGTCTTCATTACATCAGGACATAATAGTAACTAGTCTTCATTACGTCAGGACATAACAGTAACTGGTCTTCATTACCTCAGGACATAACAGTAACTAGTCTTCATTACATCAGGACATAACAATAACTAGTCTTCATTACGTCAGGACATAACAGTAACTAGTCTTCATTACCTCAGGACATAACAGTAACTAGTCTACATTACATCAGGACATAACAGTAACTAGTCTTCATTACGTCAGGACATAACAGTAACTAGTCTTCATTAGCCTACTTCCGGCGCCGACAGAGATGGCAGCCTCGCTTCACGTTCTCAGGAAACCATGCAGTATTTTGTTTTTTTATGTATTACTTCTTACATTGTTACCCGGAAAATATTAAGTTTTATTACATACAACCGGGAGGAACTATTGGATATAAGAGCAACGCGTCAACTTACCAACATTACGACCAGGAATACGACTTTCCCAAAGAGGATTCTCCTTTCGTTAACCCAAACACAACAACAGACTGGATAGCACCCGGCTACTCAAAACAACGGCGGCGCCGAGAAGAGGGAAACGCGCCGGTCTTTTGGTCAAGCTTACGTCGACGGGCGCATCGTGCACCTCTCCCGAGTATTTTAATCGCCAATGTACAGTCTCTTGACAACAAAGTAGACGAAATCCGATCGAGGGTTGCCTTTCAGAGAGACATTCGAGACTGCAACGCGTTCTTTGCTTCCACGGAAACATGGCTCACTCAGGACACGTTATCAGAGTCGGTACAGCCACCTGGTTTCTCCACGCACGCCACGACAGAAACAAACATCTCTCTGGTAAGAAGAAGGGCGGTGTGTGTCTTATGATTAACGAGGCGTGGTGTGATCATAACAACATACAGGAACTCAAGTCCTTTTGTTCACCTGACATAGAATTCCTTACAATCAAATGCAGACCGCATTATCTACCAAGAGAATTCTCTTCGATTATAATCACAGCCGTGTACATCCCCCCTCAAGCTGACACATCGACGGCACTGAAAGAAATTCATCGGACTCTATGTAAACTGGAAACCACATATCCTGACGCTGCATTTATTGTGGCTGGGGATTTTAATAAGGCTAATTTAAGAACAAGGCTCCCGAAATTTTACCAGCATATCGAATGTGCCACCCGGCTGGTAAAATCCTGGACCACTGTTATTCCAACTTCCGTGATGCATACAAGGCTATTCTCCGCCCTCCTTTCGGCAAGTCTGACCATGACTCCATTTTGTTGCTCCCAGCCTACAAACAGAAACTAAAACAGGAAACGCCGTTCTCAGGTCTGTTCAACGCTGGTCCGACCAATCTGATTCCATGCTGCAAGATTGCTTGAGCACGTGGACTGGGATATGTTCCGGATAGCATCTGACAACAACATTGATGTATACGCTGATTCGGTGAGCGAGTTTATTAGCAAATGCATTGGTGATGTTGTACCCATAGCAAATATCAAAACCTTCCCCAACCAGAAACCATGGATTGATGGCAGCATTCGCGCAAAACTGAAAGCGCGAACCACTGCTTTTAACCAGGTAAAGGCTACCGGAAACATGACTGAATACAAACAGTGCAGCTACTCCTCCGCAAGGCAATCAAACAAGCTAGCGTCAATATAGAGACAAAGTAGAGTCACAATTCAATGGCTCAGACACAAGAGGAATGTGGCAGGGTCTACAGTCAATCACGGACTACAAAAGAAAACCAGCCCGTCCGCGGACCATGACGCCCTGCTCCCAGACAAACTAAACAACTTCTTTGCTCGCTTTGAGGACAATACAGTGCCACCGACACGCCCGCTACCAAAACCTGCGGGCTCACCTTCACCGCAGCCAATGTGAGAAAACATTTAAATGTGTTAACCCTCGCAAGGCTGCCGGCCCAGATGGCATCCTGGCCGTGTCCTCAGAGCATCGCGAGACCAGCTGGCTGGTGTGTTTACGGACATATTCAATCAGTCCCTATCCCAGTCTGCTGTTCCCACATGCTTCAAGAGGGCCACCATTGTTCCTGTTCCCAAGAAAGCTAAGGTGACTGAGCTAAATGACTATCGCCCAGTAGCACTCACTTCCGCCATCATGAAGTGCTTTGAGAGATTAGTCAAGGATCATATCACCTCCATCCTGCCAGACACCCTGGACCCACTCCAATTTGCTTACCGTCCCAATAGGTCCACAGACGCAGCGCAATCGCAATCACACTGCATACTGCCCTAACCCATCTGGACAAGAGGAATACTTATGTAAGAATGCTGTTCATCGACTACAGCTCAGCATTTAACACCATAGTTCCCTCCAAGCTCGTCATTAAGCTCGAGACCCTGGGTCTCGACTCCAGCTCTGTGCAACTGGGTCCTGGACTTCCTGACGGGCCGGTCCCAGGTGGTGAGGGTAGGAAACAACATCTCCACCGCTGATCCTCAACACTGGGGCCCCACAAGGGTGCGTTCTCAGCCCTCTCCTGTACTCCCTGTTTACCCATGACTGCGTGGCCAAGCACGCATCCAACTCAATCATCAAGTTTGCTGACGACACTACAGTGGTAGGCTTGATTACCAACAACGACGAGACGGCCTACAGAGAGGAGGTGAGGGCCCTCGGAGTGTGGTGTCAGGAAAATAACCTCTCACTCAATGTCAACAAAACAAAGGAGATGATCGTGGACTTCAGGAAACAGGAGAGGGAGCACCCCCTATCCACATCGAGGGGACAGTAGTGGAGAAGGTGGAAAGTTTTAAGTTCCTCGTGCATACATCACGGACAAACTGAATTGGTCCACCCACACAGACAGCGTGGTAAAGAAGGCGCAATAGCGCCTCTTCAACCTCAGGAGGCTGAAGAAATTTGGCTTGTCACCAAAATCACTCACAAACTTTTACAGATGCACAATCGAGAGCATCCTGTCGGGCTGTATCACCGCCTGGTACGGCAACTGCTCCGCCCACAACCGTAAGGCTCTCCAGAGGGTAGTGAGGACTGCACAACGATCACCGGGTTAAACTACCTGCCCTCCAGGACACCTACACCACCCGATGTCACAGAAAGGCCAAAAAGATCATCAAGGACAACAACCACCCGAGCCACTGCCTGTTCACCCCGCTATCATCCAGAAAGCGAGGTCAGTACAGGTGCATCAAAGCTGGGACCGAGAGACTGAAAACAGCTTCTACCTCAAGGCCATCAGACTGTTAAACAGCCATCACTAACATTGAGTGGCTGCTGCCAACATACTGACTTAAATCTCTAGCCACTTTATACATAGGAATTGGATGTAACAAATGTATCACTAGCCACTTTAAACAATTTTGTATATAATGTTTACGTATCCGACATACTCATATCAAATGTATACACTGTACTCTAAACCATCTACTGTATCTTGCCTATGCCGTTCGGGTCATCGACCCAAATCTCTAGCCACTTTAATAATTATAATTGGATGAAATAATGTATCACTAGCCACTTTAAACAATGCCATTTATATAATGTTTACATATCCTACATTACTCATCTCATATATATGTGTATATACTGTACTCCATACCATCTACTGCATCTTGCCTATGCCGGTCAGCCATCGCTCATCCATATATTTATATGTACATACTCGTATTCATTCCTTTACTCTTGTGTGTATAAGGTAGTTGTTGTGAATTTGTTAGATTACTTGTTAGATACTACTGCATGGTCGGAACTGTGTGTATAAGGTAGTTGTTGTGAATTTGTTAGATTACTTGTTAGATACTACTGCATGGTCGGAACTAGAAGCACAAGCATTTCGCTACACTCGCATTAACATCTGCTAACCATGTGTATGTGACAAATAAAAATTTGATTTGATTACATCAGGACATAACAATAACTAGTCTTCATTACATCAGGACATAACAATAACTAGTCTTCATTACATCAGGACATAGCAGTAACTAGTCTTCATTACATCAGGACATAACAGTAACTAGTCTTCATTACATCAGGACATAACAGTAACTAGTCTTCATTACATCAGGACATAACAGTAACTAGTCTTCATTACATCAGGACATAACAGTAACTAGTCTTCATTACATCAGGACATAACAGTAACTAGTCTTCATTACATCAGGACATAACAGTAACTAGTCTTCATTACATCAGGACATAACAGTAACTAGTCTTCATTACCTCAGTACAGGACATAACAGTAACTAGTCTTCATTACATCAGGACATAACAGTAACAAGTCTTCATTACGTCAGGACATAACAGTAACTAGTCTTCATTACCTCAGGACATAACAGTAACTAGTCTTCATTACGTCAGGACATAACAGTAACTTGTCTTCATTACATCAGTACAGGACATAACAGTAACTAGTCTTCATTACCTCAGTACAGGACATAACAGTAACTAGTCTTCATTACATCAGGACCTAACAGTAACTAGTCTTCATTACGTCAGTACAGGACATAACAGTAACTAGTCTTCATTACATCAGTACAGGACATAACAGTAACTAGTCTTCATTACATCAGGACATAACAGTAACTAGTCTTCATTACATCAGGACATAACAGTAACTAGTCTTCATTACGTCAGACATAACAGTAACTAGTCTTCATTATTCAGGACATAACAGTAACTAGTCTTCATTACATCAGGACATAACAGTAATAACTAGTCTTCATTACATCAGGACATAACAGTAACTAGTCTTCATTACATCAGGACATAACAGTAACTAGTCTTCATTACATCAGGACATAACAGTAACTAGTCTTCATTACATCAGGACATAACAGTAACTAGTCTTCATTACATCAGGACATAACAGTAACTAGTCTTCATTACATCAGGACATAATAGTAACTAGTCTTCATTACATCAGGACATAACAGTAACTAGTCTTCATTACATCAGTACAGGACATAACAGTAACTAGTCTTCATTACATCAGGACAGGACATAACAGTAACTAGTCTTCATTACATCAGGACATAACAGTAACTAGTCTTCATTACATCAGGACATAACAGTAACTAGTCTACATTACATCAGGACATAACAGTAACTAGTCTTCATTACATCAGGACATAACAGTAACTAGTCTTCATTACATCAGGACATAACAGTAACTAGTCTTCATTACATCAGGACATAACAGTAACTAGTCTTCATTACATCAGGACATAACAGTAACTAGTCTTCATTACATCAGGACATAACAGTAACTAGTCTTCATTACATCAGGACATAACAGTAACTAGTCTTCATTACATCAGGACATAACAGTAACTAGTCTTCATTACCTCTGTACAGGACATAACAGTAACTAGTCTTCATTATATCAGGACATAACAATAACTAGTCTTCATTACATCAGGACATTACAGTAACGAGTCTTCATTACATCAGGACATAACAGTAACTAGTCTTCATTACATCAGGACATAACAGTAACTAGTCTTCATTACATCAGGACATAACAGTAACTAGTCTTCATTACACGTATATCAGGGACATAACAGTAACTAGTCTTCATTATATCAGGACATACAGTAACTAGTCTTCATTACATCAGGACATTAACAGTAACTAGTCTTCATTACATCAGGACATAACAGTAACTAGTCTTCATTACGTCAGGACATAACAGTAACTAGTCTTCATTACATCAGGACATAACTGTAACTAGTCTTCATTACCTCAGGACGTAACGGTAACTAGTCTTCCTTTTGTCTGTTCTCCAGATGAGGATGGTGATGTGGTGAAGGTAGGGACGCTGTGTAAGAATGGAGGCTGTGCCCGAAGCTTTGAGGGCCCTGCCAGCAATGACCAACTGTGTCTCTTCCACGCTGGAGTACCCATCTTCCATGAAGGGTACGTCTGCAGCTGACACACACAACCACACACACTACAAAGGGTACATCATCTTCTGTCTACAGCTGTGCTTGCTAGCTAATGACTAGTTGTTCTTTCAAGCTAATGACTTACTAATGAGTAGCTAATGACTAGCTCTGCTTACTAACTACTGACTAGCTGTGCTTACTAGCTAATGACTAGCTGTGCTTACTAGGTAATGACTAGCTCTGCTTATTAGCTAATGACTAATTGTGCTTGCTAACTAATGACTAACTAATGAGTAGCTAATGACTAGCTGTGCTTACTAGCTAATGACTAGCTGTGCTTGCTAGTTAATGACTAGCTAATGACTAGCTGTGCTTACTAGTTAATGACTACGTAATGACTAGCTGTGCTTGCTAGTTAATGACTAGCTAATGACTAGCTGTGCTTACTAGTTAATGACTAGCTAATGACTAGCTGTGCTTACTAGCTAATGACTAGCTGTGCTTACTAGGTAATGACTGGGTAATGACTAGCTGTGCTTACTAGCTAATGACTAGGTAATGACTAGCTGTGCTTACTAGCTAATGACTAGGTAATGACTAGCTGTGCTTACTAGCTAATGACTAGCTGTGCTTGCTAGTTAATGACTAGCTAATGACTAGCTGTGCTTACTAGTTAATGACTAGCTAATGACTAGCTGTGCTTACTAGTTAATGACTAGCTAATGACTAGCTGTGCTTACTAACTACTGACTAGCTGTGCTTACTAGCTAATGACTAGCTGTGCTTACTAATTAATGACTACGTAATGACTAGCTGTGCTTGCTAGTTAATGACTAGCTAATGACTAGCTGTGCTTACTAGTTAATGACTAGCTAATGACTAGCTGTGCTTACTAGCTAATGACTAGCTGTGCTTACTTGCTAATAACTAGCTAATGATTAGCTGTGCTTACTAGGTAATGACTAGCTAATGACTAGCTGTGCTTACTAGCTAATGACTAGCTAATGACTAGCTGTGCTTACTAAGTAATGATTAGCTGTGCTTACTAGGTAATGACTAGCTGTGCTTACTTGCTAATAACTAGCTAATGACTAGCTGTGCTTATTAGGTAATAACTAGCTAATGACTAGCTGTGCTTACTAGTTAATGACTAGGTAATGACTAGCTGTGCTTACTAGCTAATGACTAGCTGTGCTTACTAGGTAATAACTAGCTAATGACTAGCTGTGCTTACTAGTTAATGACTAGGTAATGACTAGCTGTGCTTACTAGCTAATGACTAGCTGTGCTTACTAGGTAATGACTAGCTAATGACTAGCTGTGCTTACTAGTTAATGACTAGGTAATGACTAGCTGTGCTTACTAGCTAATGACTAGCTGTGCTTACTAGCTAATGACTAGCTAATGACTAGCTGTGCTTACTAGTTAATGACTAGCTGTGCTCACTAGTTAATGACTAGCTGTGCTCACTAGTTAATGACTAGCTGTGCTTACTAGTTAATGACTAGCTAATGACTAGCTGTGCTTACTAGTTAATCACTAGGTAATGACTAGCTGTGCTTACTAGCTAATGACTAGGTAAGGACTAGCTGTGCTTACTAGTTAATGACTAGCTGTGCTTACTAGTTAATGACTAGCTGTGCTTACTAGTTAATGACTAGCTAATGACTAGCTGTGCTTACTAGTTAATGACTAGGTAATGACTAGCTGTGCTTACTAGCTAATGACTAGGTAATGACTAGCTGTGCTTACTAGGTAATGACTAGCTGTGCTGACTAGTTAATGACTAGCTGTGCTTACTAGCTAATGATTAGCTGTGCTTACTAGTTAATGACTGGGTAATGACTAGCTGTGCTTACTAGCTAATGACTAGGTAATGACTAGCTGTGCTTACTAG